>UXGC01001229.1:0-30053 GCA_900480045.1 Eurytoma adleriae
TTTTTAACCTTTTTTTAAAATTTTGTTTTTTCAGCTAATTATCTACTATAAAATGTTTTGGTATATGACCCCCTTAAGATAAATTTCATTTTCTCCATGTTTAGAACCTAGGTACATTCAAAATTCAATATTTCAATGTATATTCCCTCTACATTTTGACCAATGACTTTTCTTGATCAACGTAGAAATAGAAAGCTTGCACTTCAGTAGTGTCCATTATTTTTTTTAAGCCAATACTTTTGATTAGTTAAAAACTCCAAATATAGGGTTCATAGTTCATAGGATCTGATTGTTCCATGTGTCCTGCATGACTGGTACTTCCTATCATGCAAGATGGATAAGCAATGTTAGCAGATTGAGCAGGAAGTTGTGGAACTATAGACGAAAGAGCTAATCTGCAATCTGATCTTTGTTGCATCACTGGACCCATATTTTGCAAAGCTTCAGAAGGTACATCATCATGAGGACAGATGGGAGGATGTTGTGGTTGCACAAGTCCTGTCGAACTACGTGTTAAATCATGCGTTGAAGACAATACTGCTGATGCTAAAATTAACATTAAGATGGATAATTATTAATTATTAACAATAAATGAAAATATTTTTAAATATAAAAGGAATGCTTTCTCTAACATTGTGTTTGATTTTGAAAATGTATATCCACCACCTCTGGTTCTGCATCTCTACAAGGTGCTGTAGATTTCGTTATAGATGGTACTTCTGTTTGCTTTTTATTATACTTCTTAGAATTATTCCCCGAATTTCGACAATGTCTTTTAGTCTCTGCTTTTTTCTTTTTCTCACTATTTGCTTTACCTTTAGTTGATCTATTTCCACTAGGTTGCCAAAGATGAACCGTATGAATGGCATTTCCTTGTCTTTAAAGTAAAATATTTTATTAAAGTAAAATCTATACTGAAAATCACAAATGTTTACAATTGCGTTAATAATTTACCCTTGCTTTTTTCCTAATTTCCAACTATGGATTCCAGCTTTATGCAACCTCTCTCTTATTGTGTCAACACTACATTTAAGGCCAAGAGCAGGAGCAACATATTTTGCTGCTGTTAATGGATGCTGTGTAGCCATTGCAACAATAGCTTCATCTTGTTCTTTTGTGGTAATGCGCCTGCGACCTTTTCTTTCTTTTGTTTGTACGTTGCCTTCTTTATGCCATCGATCAAGCCACCTTTTAACAGTTCTTTCCTGTAATAAAAGAATGTAATTAAAGTACACTGAATTTATAGGCCTAGCATTATACAGTATTTAGTGAGAGCAATATTAATTTACAAGCTGAAATTTTTACCGATCTATTGATGGCGAGTGCGATTGATAGTGTTGACAAACCAGCCTC
Source organism: Eurytoma adleriae (assembly GCA_900480045.1). Classification (NCBI taxonomy): domain Eukaryota; kingdom Metazoa; phylum Arthropoda; class Insecta; order Hymenoptera; family Eurytomidae; genus Eurytoma; species Eurytoma adleriae. The sequence goes on from UXGC01001229.1 coordinate 1,354, forward strand.
TGACATTCCTATCATTCGATTTCGAATTTCAACACTTGTTTCAAGAGTTCCCTTTACTTTTCCGCCCTTCTTTTTTTTAAGTCTTTCTTTTTTTGTAATTTTGCTGATATTACAATTTTTATCATTGTTTATATCATCATCTATACTTGAATTATGGCTGTTTTCATTAGAACTGCTATTAGAGTTAGAACAAATATCAGAACAAACATTGATAATCACATCTTGCGATTCATTCAATTTCCCATGTGATAAATTTGATAATTCTTGATGATGTTCTAAAGGATGTTGATCAACTTTTTGTTGACGATCTATATCATGTGATTGAATCGATGATTGTATTTGATCTTGCAAGTGTTGTGCAAGTTGAGTATTATGATGATTTTGTAAATGAGTATGATTCTGAACATGTACATTTAAATGCTGTTCATGAAGCATTGTGCTTTGTTGAGTCTATAACAATAAAAATTGTATTTTATTTTATAATTTTACCAGTTTTTATTAATATGCAAACGATTTCTTGTATTAATGTACATAACTAGATACGAATTACATATTCAAAAAATGTTTTACATATATATGGAGTCAATATAATGTTTTAAAAAAAAAAATAATTAAAATATTTGTTTTCTACTAACCTGGGAATAAGGATGACTACCTTGTACAAGATCCAGGGGCCAATTTTGAGAAACATTAAGCCCAGGGTGTTGATGGTACATTGCTTGAGTTTGTGGAATTAAGTTTAATGTATGACTATATTGGCTTGGATTAGAGGAAATTACTGAATGAGAAGGAGGTAAAGGCAATGGTACAGGCTGTATTTCAGGTATCTGTGGCTGAATTTGTTGTTGCAACTGAGATGATGGCTGTGGCTGTGTCTGGGTCTGAGGTTGAGGCTGGGATGGTGCCTGAGACTGCATCTGTTCCTGCATCTGTTCAGTATGTAAAGATGATGTAAAAGAAAAATTTTGTGATATATCAGATGATTGTAGCGCATTGCTATTGATTATTTTTTCTTTGTTTACTGATTTTTTGGATTTAGATTTTTCAGGAATTATTTTCTTTTTCACTTGAGATTTTATCTTATTTTTATTTATTTCTTTTCCAATTTTTTTCTTTCCAAGTTGTGTACCAGTAGGACGCCACACTGACTGCTGTATACCTGTTCCATCAGCAGCACTAAAATAATTAAAATCTTTTAAATTATTGCAACAAATATTTTTAACTGATAGTGAGTTTATGCATGTTTTAGATTTATTTGCAATACATACGCTATGGGAATTTTTTGAATGTGCTTTCTTGATGGACTCCAATTATGAATTCCAGCTTTATGTAATCTTTCTCTAACTGTATCTACAGAACAATTAAGACCTAAAGCAGGAAGAACTGCCTTAGCAGCAGTTATGGGTATTTGAGTTGCTAAACGAATAATTGCTTCATCTTGCTCCTGCGTTGTTGCTCTTTTGCGACCACATCTGTCTCGAGTTTCTACACTACCTTCTTTATCAAATCTATTTAACCACCTTTTTACAGTTCTTTGCTACAAGAAGTAATTGCAAATTAATGATAAAAGGAATTATAATGGTAACAAATTAAGTACGGTTTAAATAAATATTTACAGAACAATTAACTGCTGCAGCTATTTCTCTAAGCCCAAGACCAGCTTCATACATTCCAACCATACGATTACGAATTTCAGGAGTAGTTTCATGTACTCCTCTGGTTTTTCCCATTTTGACAAACTAAAAGATACTTGAAATAAGTAACGTATGTTGAAATTAAAAAAGGCTGAACAAAATCATTGAAACTTTCAACTAATTAGAATAAAATATCTAAGATTATATACCTTTTTATTTGAAAGAGAAAGTATGCAGAAATATTTAAATATTTAGAATATAAGCCTTGTGATAAAAGTCCATTATCCTTTTCTCTCCTTTTCCTTCTCACACCAACTGTAATGATTGCCGATTATCCAAAACACATGTGTAGTTTGATGAAAAGCAGAAAGGTCGAAAAACTTCTGGTAATGCCTTTCGTGATGGTAATCCATTATATTTCTTTGGCATTACACACAGTGTAGGAGAATTGTGGCTATGGAAATTGCGAGTGCCAGGAAAGATTGTTTTGGTACTGTACACTGTACATGGTAAGCCACTCCAACTTGAATTCTTGAAACAGGCACCGTATTGATAACAAACAATTCTCATTGAACCAGATAAAATAACACGATGCCATTGCAAAATTATCTTGCTTCTTCCATTTTCTTTCTTACTTGTGCATTTTTCGTACGAAAAGAACAAAAAAAATAAAAGCCAAGGAAGAGGGAAAAGAGCATTAAACAGCATTAAACATAACTGCGGGCAATTTAGCGATGCAGTCCGTGAAAATGTCGAGAGTGCAGAGATTGCTGAGATTGCCGAAACTGCCGAAACTGTCGAAACTGTCGAAACTGCCGAAACTGTCGAAACTGACGAAACTGCCGAAACTGCCGAATAGGAATGCGAGTTGGTTGCACTCCTCCAAAAATCGCAGCTCTAGTGTGTTGCAACTCTAACCTACACATTTCGGCACTTGGTGGCTGTTTGTGCAACTTGACAGTGCTTAAGTATTTGGTTAACCAAATTTGACGTAAAAAAGAAAAAAAATTACTGACAGGATACCCAACAGTTTTGTTAAATAGATAAACTAGGTAGTAGGTGCCATATACAAGTACACGGTGACCATATTGCCAATAACCACGTCCAACGGTCCATCAACACCCAGAGTCCAGACGCCAACAATCCAACGTTTCGGTGCTCCAGTACAGAGTACTCCCAGAGTCCCAGTCCAGGTACTCCTTGCTTGGCTGGTGTCGCTACTGCATGCAAGTATGTCGTTTATCGTTTCTGGCAGCTCTCATGGTCGCATCGGTTGCGATTGTTGCAAACAATGCGAACTCGCAAAGTCGCGACGCGAGTGATGGGCACTGATGGGTATAATGGAAGGCACACATGCGCACCTAACGACCTATGACCTACATTTTCGACTCCCGACTCCCGAGTATAAACGACTCAATCACTCAACGCACGAAAAAATATACGTGTCTTGCCTCCATGAAAGCCGAATGTCATGTTTATAATCCGATTATCGTGAATTCTACATAACCCATTTAGTAAGGTGTGTAAGGTGCACATATCATATGCTGTATAGCTTTTATCTTCTCTCTTCCTATTTAACTGTAGCTAAATAAGATACATAATTAGTTCTATATAGTTTAACTCTTTTCCCGATTTTCATCCTATTGAGTAGTGTTGATGCAAACTTAATTTCTATTATATATGGTTAATAATTAATATTTCTATCATATCTTTTTTACTCCTTCCTTCTTTTTTTTTAATATAATTAATATGAATTTAATATAGTACTTCTCGATACGGGTGCGGAATTAGATACAGAAGATATATCTTCACATATACATGATTATACATACCTCGCCGCGCGACGGTTTGTGCCCGAGCCATCTTAAGCACCAGTCTCAAACAATATTTTATAGCACGAGAGCCCAAAATTTGCATCAAAGTTGCGATTTTGAAATTACAGCTCTAGGGCTATATAAACAAGTTAATATTCGAATCTCTACCAAATTATAAAGAGATAGATTTGAAATTATATAAGGTGTCTAATTCATTTATTAGAAGACTAATCAAGCTGCTAATCTAGTCGCCTCATAAAAAAGAAAAGCTCATTTGCTAGATTCTCAGTTGAGCGTTATTATGATAAATACCGATAAATAGAAATGAAATTATAAACGGCAATTATTCGTTGGCTTTATCTTCAACATTTAACGCTGCATCGGTATCCACCGCTGATTCTTCCACTGAATTTTATTATTTTAAAATATTATAATTATTTGCGGACAATGTAATGAACAATTAACCTTAATTAAAGATACATGCAACAATTGAATTGAATTATTGTTAATAAAAGATTCAAGATTTGAAAGTGTTTCATCTATTACACGTTGAATAAAAACCAATATTTATAGAGTTTGAGCAAGTTTCAAAAAGCGGAAGAAGAGTACGCAAATTGTACGGTACATTCCTGTATGTAAAAATACTAACTAGATGAAGATTATAATTAATATATTAATTCTATGGAATAGGGCGTGTAATATAGTGTTCGATACTTACTAGATATATAAAATAACTGTTTTTATTTGTAAATAAATTATAAAAAATTCTTTCTTTAAAATTGTATCTACCCAATAGAAGTAAAAAATTATACGAAACAAAAGTGAAATATTTCCATTGGACAAGGTCCGGGAAAAATGGATAAAAATAAAATGATAAGGAGGAATCATTTGTCAGGATTAGGTAAGAGAAGAAGTGTGATGTTTTATAGTGGGGGTCTAAATGTGCTGCATCCGCCGATCAAGTGCTGAACGGTGAAATCATTGATATAAAGGATAATTGCACCTGCAACAGTTGATCTAGAGATGAATTTTTCGAAATCTCAATATTCAATGTGTGAATAGAAATATTTTAGTTCGAAGATAGTAAGAAGGAAGAAGGAAGGGATATTTAAGAAAGATGAAATGAAATTAATAGGTGTTGCAAGTAGAGGAAGCGCAGGTGGTTGATATTGAAAATGTCTCGGGAAATATAAGTATGGTGGTGACTCGCAGAGCTTGGTAATACAGGGATACGTAGAAGCCTGCATCAGGCTGTTTCGCACATAGCCGACACTAAAGGAAGGAGTCAGGGAGAGAGAAAAGCAGAAAGCAGAAAGCAGAAAGCAGTAAAGCAGTAGTGGAGCAGCCTGTGGCTCGCGCCGCTCGCGGGATTCGGGAACTGGGGAGTGGAGACTGGAGACTGGAGAGGGAGGCTGGCGGGTGGCGGACTGGCGGACTGGTGGACTGGCGGACTGGCGGCGCCCTATCTTGACGCCCGTCTGCAGCGGCCAGCGGCAATCAGTTGTTCGCGCGACGCGCGCCCTTCCCGCAGTTCCAGTGGCAGCTCCAGTCTCAGCACCACTGGCAGTACCAGTCTGCCCTTCCTCGGGAGCATCGCCACCAATTAAGCTATTAAGCACAAGTACAGAACAACATGTACCCGCCACGGACTGGGTTGCTCCTCCTCGCCAGCTGCGGGCTCGCCCTTGTTCACGCCGGGGTATGCACTTTCCGCAGCAATTAGCCTCGATAGCCGCCTACTCGCGGCAGATCATCCACGTGCGCAGCTGCCCATTGTCTTCTAAGTACTTCGACTGGGGGCAGTGAGGGCGCGTTCAACTCGATTTTATCCAGCTCTGTTAGTTCTACTTAAAGCCTCGCGCCCATTCGACATTCATTCTAATGCTTAAAAAAGAAAAAAAACAGTGCAGAAAACGGCCCCTACAACTGTCAAAATTGAGAAAAAGAGAAAAAGTTGCAAGCTCGGTAACACGAAATCGCTCAAGCTCCCACAGAATAGTGAATAGCGTAGTCCGCAGGGACAGAGAGGGAAAAGGCACAAATATATCGATTCAATCGAATCTTTCGTCTGTTTACAGACGCGACCAAGCTTTGTGTCCGACAAGATGATTGCAACTGCAGCCAGCGTCGTGAACGCTTGCCAAATGCAAACGGGCGTGGCCACTGGTAATCAGTTACTGCAGTCCTTACTATTTTTCCTTTCTTTCTTTATTTCTTCGATATTCAACTTTAATTCAATTAAAATTTTGCAGCTGACATCGAGTCCGTGAGAAACGGGCAGTGGCCTGATACTCCGGAATTGAAGGTATAACATTTAACTGTAAACTATAGTTATAGTTAATAGTATTTTATTTTTACATAAATAGCTATTTACAATTAATTGCATCTAACTTATAATTATTACTAAGCGGCTTTTTTAATACACTAATCAACAGTGTGTTATGAGTTAGGCCCAGGATTAAAAGTTCTTCTTAATTATTATTTTGCAACGATCTTCCAGAAAATTCGCTTTCGAACTTGAAGCTTTTTCCAATATTTTTAAAAAAATTTCGCGCTCTCGAACACAGACAAACACTAAAAAATCAACAAGTTGCTCATAGAGAGTGTTAAAATAGTACTTTTCACGCGAATTTTACAAATTCCATCTTTTTTCTATAATACAGCAGAATGCATTTTAAAGCTCTGCCTGTGGCCATTCTTTTTTATGCGGTAAATAATAAATTCGAATACTTAAAATTTCAAATAGTGTTACATGTACTGCCTCTGGGAACAATTTGGACTAATCGATGAAAAACGAGAATTGAGTTTAAATGGCATGCTAACATTCTTCCAAAGAATACCAGCTTATCGCGTCGAGGTTCAACAGGCAATAACTGAGTGCAAGGCCCTTGGTAAATATTTCGGTATCTACAACTGAGCATATGTTTTATTTTATTTTTCTTCGATTGATCGATGTCATAGAATGCGCCTGTTCTTACTTTTTATATTGTTGGCATTAAGAAAGCCAGAATTAAAAAATTCAAAACATTGCATTTTGAAAACTCTCAAGTACTAAGACAAATATTCGATATTTTCAATTTTTTATTTTCAGAAAGCAGTAATAAATTGCCTGTAAATATGCATTTGAAAAGGTACAACATTTCCTTGCTTTTCCCGCCTGAAATTTCAGATTAGTTATCGTCAATAACTCGGAAAATAATGAACATAATTATTAAAAAAAATTAGAAAATGTAAGATTTGGAAAAAAAACTAAACTTGATCTGTAACCTTCTAAATATTGAGTATCATGCCAACGATACCTCATGTTTAGACATTTGCAGAAGAAGTTTAGGTTTTCATATACCTAAAGGAACGACAATGAATTCAACTTGATAGTGGTTTTTAAATACAAACGCTCAAAATGTAAAGTTCCTATTCCTGAAGACCCGAATTTGTCGATCAATCGAAAAATAAAAAATAGAATTTTAAATATTACATCAATTTTATTTGTTATATGATACAATTAAAGAATATTATGAAGCCATAGGAATATCTTTTTACAGCTACTGGTGACACTTGCGAGTACGCGTATACTTTCAATAAGTGTTACGCCGAGAGATCACCAAGAGTAAGTGATTTGTTCACTTTTATTAGATAAATGATACTATAATACTTTACAGTAACAAATTTTTTATTTTCAGACTTACTACCTCTTTTGAAATGAATTAAATTGCTTAAATCAAATGAAAGATGTAAGAATGTGGATTTAGATATAGATAACGAAAATCTTGCTGGGAATCCATGTCAATTTGACGAGTATCTCAAATGCATAAAGTTAAGAAGTATATGGATTGGATGGATGAAAATTTTCGAACTTGCACTACCAATAATTTTTTTAAAATAATCATAATCAGCCAATCGAGCAGCCAGTAATGGAAATTCCATTTTACTAAATAATGAATTTAATTGTAATAGTTGCAATGTAACTAGGTTGTATAATAATTTCACCTAATTTGTCATTGTTAAGAACTTTGTGTATATATATTAGAAAGTTTTACAGTGTTGTTGTATAAGAATACTTAATGTTTCTGTGAGTGTGTGTGTGGTGAAATTGAATTGTTGACATTGAAAAAAATAAAAAAGAAATAAGGAAAAAGAATAAAAAAAAGCAAGTCACATAACGTAATGTTGTTTTTACAAATGCTTACCTATGCTTACCTTTGATCAATTGGTATAAACAATACGCGATGACCGCTCTTTTGAGCATGATCCATCGAGTAGACGGGCAGCGATCGCAAAATGGCAGCACATAATAACATATAAGGGCAATTGGAGCTTCGTCACGTCACGTTTCTGTAATTTTCGTTTATGACAAATTCAGCCAAAGGAAATTGCCGTGCTTGCAGTTTGAGCATAGAATTATTACTCTCGTTAGGACAGTGTGTCAATTTGTCTATTTCGCATTCATAAGATTTTATCATTTTATCGACTTTGTAGATTGAAAATTAAATTGTAAATTATGAAAAAGCCAAAGAGGGAAAGAGATTTTTAGACGATGCTCTTGAAATACACGAAATAAGTGCGCAAAAGAGGCAATTCTCAATACCAGCAATAACATATTATGCAATTACACGTGCAGCTTATTAAAACATGATTCAGGTTACTAGCTAATAACCATCATAGGCGTTGTATGGGAAATACATTAATCCATATGAAGCAATTATTTCATAAATAAAAAGGACAAATAAGTAAATTAGAACCATAATGAGAATGAACATCAATGAATTTTTTTTACCATTTTTATTTTCTTATTTTTCATGCCTTACGGTCTAGAAATTCAGAAGTCATTGCTCGCTCGCAGCACTCAAGATACGCTTTAATATTGCATTCTCAAATGTTCTGCTTATTTTACACAGTAACTAAGCGTTTTATTTAAAATCTTTAAACATAGAATGTCCCGTTCTTCTGTAAATCTTTTTAAGTGTTAACATGTAAATTAGGGTTCTTTCCACAAAGATAACGCTGTGACCGTAAGTAGTTTTGGTACTTTGATTCTTAAGACTAGTACAAGAACGAGTTTCAAAGGTAAACTTTAAGTTTAGAATAACGCAGTATATTGTATGCACGTCCGAGAATAAAGAAAGGAAATTTGAAATCTATTTCTTGTTTAACTAAAAATCTTACTGTTAACGTAAGTTTACATCAAGGAACGTTGCAATTACTCGCACAATTTAAAATCGCAAATCGTTTTATAAATTCAGCAATCGATGATATATACAAAAAGATAAAGCGACAAAATAGAAAATGAACAAAATAATTATAAAGAAACATACATAAAAGTGACATTCGTTTTTTTTCTTTATCATTCTACTCCCATCCGTACAGCCCCTTGACAAATTCGCTGAGCCTAACAGTCTTCTATGATTGATTAATCTACAATTTACTCACTCGTTGAGCGGTACACATGTGCTTTGCTTTAAGGATATGAATAATCCATTAATTATCTGATTTACTGAAACTATCAGCATTCATCGAGCTTCTCTTTATACTCTTCTTTATACTTTTCTTATTTTCTTTCTTTTTCAACAATGCAAATGATATTTTTTTCTTTGAAAACACTTAAATTCTTAATTGTTTGACTGAAACGTATCAGTGACTTAAGTATATAATATCGTAAATACTTGAGAACCCTTTTAAATAGAACAAATATTAACGAGTTAGTTGACAGTTTGACACACATTCACGCATCGCTAATGTTCTCTTATTGCTTAATTAAAAGTGAAAACAGAGTATTTAAGTAACTCAATAGGCCAAGTTTGTAGTTCATCCCTGGTTCATCCTAGCTAAAGTCGGCATATTTTCAAATTTTCACGGAACAAATAAGCACCAAGGAAGCAAGGTTTTTATTATACATCATCTTTATAGTTTACTTTCATAAGATAAATTGAAGAGTCGAGAGATATTTAAAAATGTTTTATTGTTTCATTTACTTTCCCAAATATTTCAATATTCAAAGTATTCTCTCAAGTCTTTAAAGCTTTGTTTATATTCACGGCGATTCTTGAATAAGAGTGCAATTTGTTTTATTCTCATTGAGTTATCGAACTAAAAGATCTAATACTCGACTAGCGTCTGGGGTACAGGCACTGTTCTTTCACAGAATAAATAATCTTTGTTCCTCACTTGATCAAAGATTTAAAAGAGATATATTTACGCTACAATATTTGCATCTTTATAAGGATTTTATACTTATAAAGTGTACAGTTTACTCGTATTTCTTCAAAATTCACGAACGGCAAAAGAATTAAATAATAACAATAATAACAAGAATAATCTCCTCTCTCATGACTATATATATAAATATTTATCGCATGTATACAACACACCATCTTTCTCCGCTCCTTGGACCTGTATAAGATTGTGCAATTTGATGAATCGTATCTACATAACAGTGAAAGGAATAAGACAGGGAAAATAATAAGAAATATAATCAATAAATATAAATGCAGTTGAACTTATCAGACAGATAGCAAAGATATAAGATAAGTTCATAAGAATTGATTTTGAATTTTCAAAGACGAGCAGAAAAGGTAAGTATATTTACAAAAATAAATTGTCAGTTCTTGTCGTGCATAAGAAATTAAGAATTCACAAGTATAAAATACAAAAGACAAATTATGAAATCGAAATAAATATAATAATAAGAGTATCCTGCGTTTACAATACACTGACATTGAGCAATTTAGTTTATAAATTAATGCACTCTACGTAATCCTATTTCGAGAATGATTCGAATTAGGCAAGCAAGGAACTTGCTTGCACACTGATCATCTTTACTCATTTCGAAGTGCATTTAAAGTAGGTAACATGGGACCGATTTTTTATGTTGAATTAAAACCTCCTCTCGTTAATTCAAATCAATTCTCATTATAAGTAATATAATTAGTTACGTTATATTGTTATATCATATCACACCACCTCACTTATTTACTATTTAGTATTTATTATTTATTATTTCTTTATTATTTTTTATTTTTTATTTATTATTTTTCATTGTCAACAGTCGTTTAGTGCTAAGACGATCATATAGGTACTTAATATTGCCGCATAACTGCTGATTTATTTTATTTTATTTGCTATAGCTTCTCGTCAAAAAAAGTTTTATTCGTTAACAAGTGCCGAAAGTACATATATGCTCTTTTGGCCTTTTCACAGTTCTGTTAATGAGCAATCTATTGGTATAATCTATTGAAAATAAGAATGCTACATTAATTTCTTTAACTCTCGGAAGCACAAAGAAACGTTTAAAATTTTTCAGAAAATTTACTTTTCAGGAGTGTCTTACCTTTGGATGTCTCACGGACACTTTGGTTATCTTAAAAGTCAGTTTTAAAATGATCCAATTCTCAAAATTTCTAACCTGAGCAAAAGAGCTTTAATTTGAGAGTTTTTCTACTAAAATAATACTTTCTATACTATTCCAAGCGAACGAATCGTTTCGTATAAAGAAAAATTTTTTTATGAAAAGAGCGTAGAAATTTGTTGGTTTGAGTTTGAAATTCGAAATTTGTACCTTTGGAAATTTTAAGCGTTGGACCATGAAAATTCTTCTCATATTTTGAAAAAATAATAATACGATGCCCAAAATTGTGGACAAATAAAAAAGCTGTATCCAAAAAGTAAAACTCTCCTCACCTTGTTAAAATCCCGCTCATCGCGTACAACTCGAAATCTACGTAAGTAGGGAATGTTCTTAATATCAGTTCAAAAACGTTCATAGTACTAGGTTTATTAATGACGTATATCGCTGATTCCCGGAAACTGTGCACTATTTTTGCATGTAAACTCCGTGGATAATTTGTATAATGAATGTTTTTATAAAAATAAAAGGTAAATAGATAGTAGATTTAATTGAATATCATTCTTATCCAATAAAGGAGAAGTATTGGCTACCCCAGAGTTTACACGAGAAATTATTGTAGTGACTAATTGTACACCACCATCAGAGAATCACCCATATGCATATTTATATATTTATATATATTTATATATTTATATATTTATATATTTATATACGCATAATAATTAATGGCAAGTAGAATTTTCGCTCAATAATTAACAAAATAGCAAAACAACATTTTGCTTTTCTTACTGCGTATGTTCATCTTTTTTTGTTGTATAAAATTCATACGAATGTTTAACCGCTAATTATAGATTACTATAAACCTTTCGACAGAACAATATTATTTTAATGACCAACATTATTATGTAGAAGAACTGATGAGTGCTCGAAAAGACATTTGCATTATACTTTTACTCGAACAACGACTCGAAATAATTGTTATTATTTATTACCATCAGATAGATAGATAATATGTATATTCTCCATTAAAATACATTCAATAAGCTACAGTATATATATTAATCTTTCAGTCAAGCAAACAATTTTTATGATATGATGTAAGTTTCAAGTCAGTTCTTCCTCGATCGTTAATCATTATCCTCATTAATTAATTATTGATATGTGTAGCGCAGTCGATATGCGTTATTAAAATTTTTACATTCAACTTTTAAAAAATTGTTAACATTTTCAAAATTCCTTTTCTTTTTGAACAAGGTACCGATCAAATTGTACTCTTCTATCTACTTAGTAGCGCAGTAATGTGGTAACGAAGTAATAATTAGTAACTCAGTAACACAGTGACGCAGAAACTTGACACTCATCATGATTAAAGTAATAGCAAATAATAAAAAATGAATAGCAGATATTTTATGCTATAATAAAGATATAAAATAGAATCTGATTGTATAAACCGAATAGCAATTTGCCTCTCGGATTTCTGTAGCAAAAGAGAATAGCAAAACGGAGTAGCTGAACAGGAGACAAAGGCTAGTGTCGTAATTGTCAAGAAGATGCGATGCGGGAAGGTCGAGATGGCCGTTAGTTAATTGTCAGGAAGCGAGGAAGAAAGCGATAGATCGAACGCAAGCAGTCGCCCTAATCCAGCAAAACTGCCATTATTTTAATCGTCCCAACTAGGGAAGCTGTCTTGAGTGACGAAGAGCGAACTACCGGCAGCATGGCTAGAGGAAGACTGCCCAGGTGTGCCTCCAAAATTCGTGCTGCCAAAGACGGGTTGCCCGAATGCGTCCAGTTGCTGACCCTCGTAGATACTGCGCTCTGAGCCCGTCACCCGCGGCTCTGACTGCAGCTTGGGTTTCATCTTTGACTGCGATTTGGACGGATCCGTCACCGTTAGCTCGATGTTCCCGACCCCGTCAACCACCTCCGTCTCTGCTTCTGCCTTATTACCTTGCTCTAAGCTGCTGTGCTTTATACCATACTTGAAGTACATGATAAATCCTTGCGGGCCCAGCAAACAGTACATCAAAATTATAAGCACCTTTGCTACACAGTTAATTAACATAAAAACATGCTGAACTTACCAAGTATCATCCAAACAGTGAACCTGACCAGTGTCAAAATGCTGAGTTTGAAAATGAAATAAATGTTGACCGTCACGGCGATAGCTGGGACAAATGGCAGTCCGGGGGTCATGAACATCATACTACTTCTAAAAATCAAGCTCATTATTACAAGTTAGGTACAATTAAAAGTTTAGAATTAGAATTAGAACACTAAGCAATAAGACTAAGCATTATTATAGTATCGGCATATTCATTTCTTGTCTGACCTGTTTTGCGGCTTTCTGCTGATTATCAGGAGAACAACAACAATGCCGACGAAGAATAAAAATAGCACAAAAGTGGTAAAGCCTCCCATATTACCTGAAGAATAAAAAGTGAAATACAAAACTTTAAAAATGTAGGCACGGCAAGAAGCGTAAAAGTAAGTAAATGTAGAAATGCAAAAATAGACGGACTGACCCATTGCACAGACAACGATCAAATCAAATACGAGAATGAGGATGTACAAAATGCCAACGAGCTTCATAACGTAGCGACCGGTCTCTTCGGTAGCAGGGCCTCTGTCGACCCAGGGGAAGATCGCAGGGCACAGATATTGAGCAGCCTGCAACCTGCGCTGTAGATAATTGAGGGGTGGTCCAATGATCGGAGTGCTACTGGGATACTGATGGGCGCTCCCGCAGCTGGAGGCCGCAGCCGCGGCGTGCACGCTTCCGTAAAACTTGTTCTCCGTCCTGTCGCTCACGAGGTATTGGTCGTCCTTGCCGAGGCCAATTTCGTCTTCCTCGCCCCCGTAAGTGTCGTCGGAATCCGGCGAGGAGCTGTTTGCTCGCCTCACCCGTCTCACCATGATGCGCTGTCCACTGCTGGACACGCTAAGCTCGGATTGGTTCTGATTCTGATTTTGGACGCTGTTTAGAGCTGCGGAAAGCTGGTCGGGCCTCATCTCCTTTCCGTATCCAAGTGGCCCGTTACTTTGAGGTTCCTTCGACGGCGAACGGCAAGGCGTGCGAAGGCTCTGCGGCAATAGTTCCACCAACTTGGTCGTATGCGGCTGGTACCTTAAGATCAACACACAGGTTGAGACCAGGGTATAGGCCAGCAAAGTTCCTGCGAACAAGAGCAACGGGCCAATTTAAACATTAATACTTTGATAGCTGCGAATAATATGTGAATAAGTTATGAATGCTCAGTTACTCACCGATCGACATCATCTCTACGAGCACTTCAAGTTGTATTAAAAGCGCAGCAATCGCCGCGCAGAGGCCCGACGTAAGCGTCGCCAGAGCCGGAGTCCCCGTCAATGGCCAGACTTGACTCAACGAACTACAACAATAAAAACTCGAATAAGCTGGCAAGTTCGCAAGTTCGATCGCAAGAGCTAGAGGAGCCAGAGGAGGTATGACCTCGACTTCCTTAATTCCTCAATACTTTACCGGAAGATCAGTCCATCCTGTGCCATTGCGTAAACGATTCTGGGCATGGGAAACATGCTGCCGAACATCGAGACTGTTAAACCGGCTAATGCTCCAATGGCAACGATGTACTTGCATTTGTATGCGCCAACTTGGCCAAACATCTCGACCAGCGCGGAGTCTTGATCGACCTCGTCGTAAGGAACTACGAATAAAGTATTCGATGCATCAAGGACATGGCATAAACAAACACGTAGAACATTTATGCAGCCATTTTATGCAGCTTACCGATCAATGTCAGAACCATACTGCTGCTCACGTACGCTATCAAGATGATTATTAACGAGGATACTATTGCTAAAGGGATACTTCTTTTGGGATTCGTCGCTTCCTCTCCTGTTGTGGCGATTATGTCGAATCCTATGAATGCATAGAAACAAGTCGCTGCCCCGGTAAATACCTAAAACAAATAATAAAAGCTCTAATTTACTCATTTTTACCCCTAATATTCTTGTTTTCTTTTATAGCAATACATTCATGTAGTTCCATTGTAATAGAATGTCACTTAATATTCAGTGAATAGCGTACTATTTAAAAGAATGATCATAAAGTTTCAGCTGTATTTTCAGCTGTATTTTCAGCTGTATTTTCATCTATGGTAGAAAAAAAAGAGCCTAAGTTGATTAAAATGATAATACTTACCCCGCTCCAACCAAAGGGAAGAAAGCCCTTATGCTCGGACCAATTTGTAGAATCGACGTAAAACATGCCCGCTGCCATGATAAAGACCCAGACAGACAGATTGAGTGCGTTCAAGACGTTGTTGAAGACCAAAGATTTTTTGACTCCTGCTGCCATCAGTAGCATCATTAGCAGGGTGATAACGAATGCAACAAAGTCAGGAGGCCGTCCTGTAATTGTAAAGCGAAAAGGCCAGAATAAGCGAATAATACAAGTACAGAAATAAGAATACAAGTGCAAGATTAGTCGAGTTTACCTACCGAAAAAGGTACCGAAGGTATCACCTATGGCCCCGGAGATGGCACCGTTGGCCAGAGCATCAACACAGGCGCTAAGGGCGCAGGCACACGCACTTGTACCAATGAGGTATTCCAGTACCATGTTCCATCCAATTATGAATGCTATTAATTCGCCTACGGTCACATAACTGTACATGTATGCACTGCCTGTCGTGTGAGGCACTCGCACTCCAAATTCGGCGTAGCACGCCCCTGAAAGAGATAACGGATAAATCCTTCATTCCTTCACAAAGGGTATACACTTAATTGGAAATCGAATGTAATAATCTCAGCACTCAAATCTCTATTCACCGGAAAATATTGATGCAATGGCTGCTATTATGAAGGAGATGACGACACCGGGCCCAGCGACGCTCCGCGCCACCATTCCAGCCACAAGATACATCCCCGTTCCTACGCATGATCCCACACCAAGGGATGTGAGGTCCAGAGTCGTCAGGCACTTCTAACATTACAGAAATGCGTATGTCAGCTCGATTCACAGTTCGATTCAGTTTTTAATATAAAAAAAATCATTCTTTACCTGTAGTTTTTGCTTCGAGCCTGCCGGATAAACCACCTCAGGCCCGGACCTTCTTTCTTCACCTTGAAGATTTTCAATATTCTTTGTACGTATGAATTTTCCAAATAATTCCAGTCCCTTCTCCCTATCTATGAAATCCAGCTTCATCTTGCTAGAATAAAAAAATAAATAAGATTTTTTTATTTTTTATTTTTATTAGAATATTTATTTATTTAAAAATAAATACAAGAAGCGGCCCACTGATTCGAGCAATCGCTTCGTCTAAAGAAAGCGAGTTCTTTCTTTGGCTCATGGATTCTTTCAAAAAGAAATTTTTTTTACAAATATTTTCAAAAGTTCCGAGTATTAAACAATCAAAAAGCAAGGAAAGAAGAAAAATAAACGAAATCTATAAAGATCTATAAAAATTCCAGAGATATCAGTAAATTGCGTAACCGGACAAGTCCATTATTTTCGGTATCACTAGTATAAATCTAAAGGATTAGTGGTCTTATTAGTATTGTTAGTATTGCTAGTATACAGCTACAGACATTTTAGCATTGATGAATGACTTGAATAATTTTTAAATTTTAAGATAGTGCTAAAGTACCACTTGCACATAATAGTCCTTACGGAATAAAGCTGAGTTAAAAAGCAATTACTTCAGTGTCTTTTTTCCTTGCTCACTTTCTCTGCAGATCTGCAAGCGACATCGAGCAAACAAGAAGCAGGAGAATTAATTTGTCCTGTAAATCGTTATTGATTTTCATATTTGCTTGTATTTTCGTATTTTTAATTATTCCCATCGAATAAATATAGAAAATGATGTTTTTTACTTTTATGTACATCTCAAATATCTATAAAGCATATAAGAGCATATTATAATTTATAATAAAGATTTAAAGAAAGATGTAGGAATAATAAAATAAGAAGGAAAAGAGTAAAATTGTCTGGAAATGAAGAAAAAGTTATAGGTATTCAATAAAAGAGCACAAAGAGTAAAGGAGCTGCCGGGCAGCGCGAAAGAAAACGCGCGAAAATGCAGCTGCGAGTTTACAGTAAATTGTCAAAGAAGCTTTATCGATATCGATCTGCATATTTAGAAGTAGAGACCTTTAAGGTTAAACTATGAACATGAAAAATGTGATGAATCTATTTTGGCAATGCGGCTCTGCTGCAGCTAGCAGTAAATGCAGTCTAAAAGTAAATTGAAATGCGCGAATGGAATGAATATGGAATGAGAAATTAAGCTACACAGTAGCCATTGAATCGTAGTCGAAAAGCTGCCTCGGTTAAAATGAATTTATTTAGTTGCAACCATGGTGCAATTATATTTGGCTGCTTGCGTTAAATCGACTAGAGTTTACCTCATATATATATAGGCTCGGCCGGGCTCGGCCTATTGAATTGATGCTAGTCATGCAGCTGAACTCGTTCAATTAGCCATTATCGATAATTGGCAGCTAGCCGTCGGCGATCGTTTATCGAAGATCTCACTTTGGCCAGGGGATGCCGCACGGCATTTTTTATTTTTCAGATTCTTCATTCAACATTGCTTTACTTCATTTAGTAACGTTAGCTTAACAGTAAACTAACTAAATTCTTTCTTCAATCGATTTTTTATTTATATGAGATTAATAATTTATCATTAATAATTCAATTTGCAGAGCAATAGCTGCTTGTATTTATATTTGATTTTTTTATTGAAAACTACAAGATGAATATAAATAATACATAATATAAGGGTCAGGTGACTCTGCGAGTAGTGCGCCGTGCGGTAAGATAGTTGTACGATACTACTATTGCCTACACTTGAATTAGCCTGTCGGAATATCAGAAGGGTTGTCTCTTCTCTCACTTCTAGCCAATTCTAGCCAATTCTTGCTTTTTCGCTCTTTTTGTGCGGCAGTGCGGCTATGATTATGTAAGCGGTCATCATTACAAAAACGTCTCACGTAGCACGAAATATTTTTCTAATATTGCTCTGTAATATTCCACATGGCTTAATTAAAATATTCCAAAGAAATATTAATGAAATATTTTTAGTCCGCCTGCAATATAAACTTGAAATAACATTTGACATATGACATACTCTGTCCGCCAACTTGAGAATATTTCATGAAATATTTTATGGAATACGAGATGGAATATTCTAGAAATATATTTACGTGTAGATATACATTATAGTGGGAGTTATAGGTATATAAGTAACATAGTGGCTGTATTAAAGCTCTTCCCTTTGGAGTTTTGTGCGCAACAGGCATAAATAAGGCACTGCTCGGATGACTCGAGTGCTCGAAGACTCGTCTAGGGCTCTTCGAGTCGCTTACTCAGGAATTTGACGAGTTACTCTCGATTTTACTTATCGGCCCGAAATTCCGTGACAAGCGATTATAAGTGTTCCTCTAGTATGTACGAGAGCTTCTCTATTGATCCAGCTAATTTTATTTCCAGCTTGTACTTTATTCAAAATACTTTCTCTGTCGGCGTTAATGACAGCAGTAGAGACTTTACGCTTTGTCCGAGGTATAGCCTGAAAGTATAGCTCCAGCAGCTCCAGCAAACTATGTTAGACTAACAGAACTAACAGTTATCAGATCTCGCTTACTTCACTAATTTTTCCGCTTTATTATTTTCTCTTTTCCCACTGTAAAATTTAGTAGATCGGTGTACATGTGCACACTACTCAGATGTGACGCACTATCGATTTTTTACCAGGCTTTAACTAAGATGAGTCTATGAGAGAGTAGAAAAAGGCAAGGGGAAAGGGAAGGGGAGCAAAGGGGGCGGAAGAGGAAGGATGGAGAGCTCCAAAGCCGAAGGATACTGTAGAAGCAAAAGACAGAACACAACGGATCTCACACTGCTTAGTTTATACTTTAACACTAGATTTCTCTCTTCTCTATTTAAGTATCAAAATCAAGTCTTTTGATCTGCATTAAAAAAAATTTAAGCATAAGTACTTTTCGTCGTTAAATAATCTATTCGATAATAATATAAATTAAGCTCGCCGGCGTTGCATTCGATATTTCTTTAGATGATACTTTCTACTTACGAACATACCAAATATTTAAAGTACCTACATGTTTCGCTGTAACTTTTTTACGCGATACGCCGAGCTTTGATGCTAAAATAACTTGGGCAGCTATTACGTGATTCTACCTTATTTTTATCATCAAGGCTATTTTAGAAGATTGAAATCGTCCCTTGCAGTTCGATAATATAATCTTTATTCTGCATTTTAAATTAGAAAAAAAGTTTACTTTTATAAAATTATAAAATAATAAAAAAATGCAATAGACCTTGTCTTAAAAGTTAGTCTGTCTTAGCATATCAGATTCCACTAAATGAACTACAGTAAATAAAAATTATGATTGTACTGATATTTATTTTAGTCTTTGGAATTACCTTTCCTTTTTTTCAGCAATTACTTTAATACTGATCTAATGAATATAATTTATAATAATTGTGAACAAGTACTTGTATTCTTTCGTATCTACAAGACGAATGTCTGACTATGTCGGCTTTGTTCCACTGCGTTCGTTTGTCAACTCGTCCAATACAGCTTAACAAATAATCAAGTAATAATAAAAAATAAATGAAAGAAAGATGATCGAGTTTTTAAATAATAAGAAATAACTCATTGAATTGAATATTAATAACGTCAGAATGTAAAGTGCTGTTTCTGTAGCATTATAGCGTTAACGGGTCTCATTATTGGAGACGGCGGGTTACTTGTCAAATCGGACACATCGATGATCCTTATCAGATATGTGTATAGCAATAAGCTTCCAGATCCGTCATGGCATGCTGGTCCATGAAAAGCGAGAGAGAGAGAGAGAGAGAGAGAGAGAGAGAGAGAGAGAGAGAGACAATTATTTAATAGAGCATTCATTTTTGGTAAAACATAATGCAAGTCTTGGAAAAATCGTAAGCTTAAACTCAACAAGTAGAGAGATATGCGAACTATAATATGAAATAAACAAGTGGATAGGCAGCTAGCTTAGTAAGATCTTCCAAGTTGGCGCTTGGCGCTCGAGGCTCGACGCTTGGCGCCTGGAGCGAGCGAAATCGATAAAGGAGCGCAGGAGGGCAGGAGCGCAGGAGCGCAGGAGCGCAGGGGCGCATTCATTTGAACCGAATTGTACCGAATTGAAGGGAACGCTGCTATTATTTGAGCAAGGATGAGAGGCGGAGGCGAAGATAAAAATGTACAGTTGCACGCACGTTAGGTTGCGCCGAGGAGGTAAAATTGAGTTAAAACTTACGGCGATGGTGGTTGGGCGTGCGCCGTCGAAGAATGGAGGATTCAGGAGGCCGCTCTGCTTCGCGGCGGGGGCAGCTGATTGGCTCGGTTGGCTCGGTTGGCTCGGCTGCAGACTGGGCTGGTTCGCTCGTTCAGCCCCGCGCTTTCATCTCCATTGCGTGTCTACGTCTATTGCGTTCACGCGTGCACACACACTGGGACACCTGCACAGCCTTGTAGACATGAGCTCCCGACGAAGCTGTGTGCGCCGGTGCGCGCGCTCAGGTAATCGATAACGCACTAAGAAACAGGAAACAGGAAAGAGGAAAGAGGAAAAGGAGTCGGCAGCCAGGTCGCTCCGAACAAATGGCGAGTGTCGCTGTCTGTAAGACTTTTGTTCGACCTGGCACTCCTGACTAAGCGCTTGCCGCAGCATTACCTACCCCTTAATCTCGACATGCTCCTCGCGCCGGCTCCCCGGGAGCCTCTGGCGCGGCCGCCGAACTCTTACACGGTCTTACACTGTCCTTCACTGCCTTACACTCTCTTCACTGCCTTACGCTGTCTTACACTGTCTTACACTCTCTTACACTGACTTACAGTGTCTCGCAGCTGCAGTAGGCCAGAATGTAGCTCCGAAGCGCGCTTTTCCTGTTCGCTCGCACCAGCTCGCACTTGCTCCCCTACTCGCCGCAGCCCAATTGCAAAAATTTGCTGCAGACTGTCAGCGCTGCTGCAGCCGCTCCTGTCAAATGCGACTCTCCAGTCCCCCAGAGCTCAGAGTGGCCAGACCCCTCAACGGCAGCGCATCTCCAATTCGCCACCGACGGCGGACGCGCCTGCGCCCTGCCGGCCCTGCCAGCCCTGCGCAATCCGCAGCTGACTCCTGAGTCCACTCCCGACTCACTCCCGACTCTCACGAGCATGATGCCTCACGAGCAGCAGTACCATCACCGCCTAGCACCTGCGAGGCGCGATCCGCCGCGCCGCGAGTCCGCGACCCCCGTTCAATTTACAAATCGGCTGCAGCCAGCTCATGTCAATAGGACGATCGTTCATCGATTACTGTCAGCAGTGTCAGCCTCTACAGCGTGCACGAGCAAAGCTTGCCTAAAATTTCAATTACAATGATAACATCATTTAAGACCAGGGCCAAGCTCGGCGATACCTGGCCATACATGGAAATTCAATTATTAATATTATACTGCAAAAATGCAAAAATGCTCTTATTCTCTCTTATAAATACTGTGAATTCAACGCGATCGAGAGTTTATAATTCAAAAATTCTATTTCAAATTCCATCTCGACGATATTCATTTAAATTTGCGGAGTATTATAAATTACCCTTCATGACCAAAGAACCAAAGAAACAGAAATCGGTAGTTTCCTATGCATGTATGTACATACCTATAATATGAGCTTATCGGCGATAAAACAGTTTTCTTCCTTGACGACCGATAATTGATAAATACTGTACATAACTGCAGTCAGCAGTGTCAGTGTATATTATATAATAACATAACCCATCAAACACCGAAAGCCGATTGTTAACAGTTATCAACTGATGATTGATAATTGATTATCAACTGATAAAAATTACCATTGCAACAGTAGTACAGATCAGGAAACTTCAGTTTAGTCTTGCGGTTTGTAGGCGACACTCAATGAAAGTTGGTTAAGGAAGAAAAGAAGGACTAGAGATTAGTTATGTATTCCCACTTACTACTTTACTAAATACAAATCTCTGATTAATCTTCACAATTGTACAACAAACCATGACACGTTTTTAAATACGCATGTCTTTAAAATATTTTATTCAATATGATTAGAAATCTTGTAAAAAAAGGGCAAGTACTTGCCTTTACATCCTTCTTTCAATCTGCTGAGAATCCACACGATAATATTCTTGTTGACAAAAATCACGTATTTGAAGAAAATCCCAACTTGACAGGATTTCAAAGATTAAGAAACTTGTTCAAACCCTAGTAAGTACTTTGATAACAATAAAAAAAAAATATACAGATATTTTAAAGCTATCGTTTCATTAAAGTTTAGATTATCCAGTACATCCTAGGATAATAGATTTGTTTCAAACTTCAGTAGCAAGCTTTATTATAGGAGGTATTTATGGAGGTATTACCAAATCGAGAGTAACATTCATAAAATTTATAGAAACCAATGAAGCAACTCAATTTCGCAGTCACTTAGATGCTAAAAGAAAATTGGCTGATCAAATGTTTCTTAGTTTTATGCGAGGTTGTACAAGATGGGGTTTGAGAATATCCTTTTTCTGTACAACATTTTTGTAAGTCACCTAACTATATGTAATATCTTTTTCATTAAATTAATTGTTTATTTTTTAACTTTTTAATATTTTTATAGAACAACTTACACAGTTCTTTCAGTATATAGAAACAACGATTCAATTTTCTATTACACTTTATCTGGACTAAGTGCTGGTGGTTTGTACAAATTTCCCTTAGGTCCTAAAGGTATGATTTCAGGTGCATTTTTTGGTGCTGCCTTTGGATCATTATATGGAAGCCTAAAATTTATTCAGCTCCTTATAGCCAATACAACTGAAGAAGAACTCAGAATAAATCGATTTTTAAAGCAGGCAAAAGCAACTGAGTAAATATTTTATTTTATTTAAAACAATTTATTCCTTAAGATTTTTTTATTACAATTTTTTAATTTTATTTATTCCAGAGAGTTATCAAACACACTTCGTAATATATCTTTAGAAGATAGTAAGAAAGAAATAAAAGAACTTGTGAAAAGATACTGAAATATTCAATCAATTCAATAAATTTATTTGTAAAAAATTTTATAATATAATAATAGATGTAACCAAAATGTAAATAATTTTTATATAGTTGTTTTTAAATTAAATAAAACATTAATGTTTACACTATCAGTTTCTATAATTAATAAGAAAAACCTATTTTCTTTACATTTAACAATCCATGTTGTATATTAACTCAGCTTATTAAACTCTAAAATATAAATACTAACAATATTATGATTGTAGTTTACAAATCTCATCTATGATACTCAAAGTAACGATTTAAATATCTCAAAATTAATTAATAGAACTGCAGATATCATGTATAAAGCCACCCAAGCATATAAAATTACTTAATCATAAAGTAGTGCACATGTGTAAGAAAAGAAATCACTCTCACAGAATAGGCCTGATCATTAGGTAGTAATATAAAAGCATTTTCAAAAATATGTTAAAATTCTGTCACCAAAACATTAAAATATAACTATCTCACAAGTAAAGAACTAATTCAAAATAATATTTTGTGATTTCACCACTGCTTTTACCCACAATTTTTTATAGCCATTTTATTTTTCATGTTCAGAAATTAATTTTAAATAATATTATTCCATAGTCTCCGCATCTTGGGTCTTTATTATCCGTTTACCACCTCTGTTTGGTGGACCTTTTGGCTTGGCAAATTTTGGTCGATGTAAATTCACTTTGGGATGTAACTCATCTTGCAGAAAAGCCTCTGTTAGTTCCTTTCCATCGTCTATTTCAAGCTATATGAGAAAATAAAAATAATTCAAAAAATATTATTCTTTACTTGTTTCAAAATTATTTACAAAATTTTAAAACACTATAATAAAATTAATTCTTACATAAATACTTCAGGCCTATTTTGTAAATTATTGTGAATTATACTACAAGCTCTATCGTTCTATTACATACCACATAGATGACCTGTACTTCAGGTAGGTAGGTAGGTTGAAAAGAAAAGAATAATAAATAATAATAAAAAAACTATTTCTTGTACATTTTTATAGCATAGCAGTTTATTATACTTTCAATACTTAATATAATATTGGCAAGATATACAATAAAATTTAAAATTATAATCCATCCCTAATCATTGAGATTCTACAATGATCAACATATTTCTGCTTATTTATTACAAATAAACAATAAATTCTTGATGAACAAATGAAAAGTAAAAAACTTATTACAGAATAGGCCTGGAGCAAACATTGCTCTCTTAAAATTAAAAATTTTTTAGCCCCAGGCAAATGTTGATTTTTTTTTAAACTTTTAATAAAGATTAATAATTTGTTAAACATAATTTACTTTGCATGTTTGAGCATGTAGCAATAAAAAAATTATCAATATGTTCAGTACGTTCATCTGTGCTCAACATTAATAAACGCAAGTTAGTTTCGATTACAATTGAATCCTACCAATAGTTTTACAATTTAAGATATATCTGATATATTAAAAGCTGGCAAAGTAAAAAAAAAAAATGCAGATCACACAAGTAGAGAATGCCTCTTAAATTTCACATTTTTAATATGGCTATCTTTGATCTTTCAGATTTTCCATCTACTTCAAATTATAAAATTGAAAAAATACAATTGTGACTAAAGAAAGATCATTAAATACATAAAAATAACTAAGTTACAAAAAAAGTGTTATAATGCAACGCAATATTACACTTTATACTTATTTCTATTTCTATGTCTCACTTTCAATTATTTTGGAATGTCTGTTTAATTAATTAATAACTTCATACATCAAGTTTATATTCCTTAAATTTTAGAAAAAATGTTTAAAGTAAATGGAAAACTGCCTAAGTCAGTCTTAAACATTAAAATTTTCCCCTGCCTTACATATATCATTATTTTTATAGTAGTAGTTTTATAATTGTATAAAATTCTGCTAAATAAATAAGCAGAAAATTTTAATGTACCATGAAAATAATTTTAGTATTAAAAAAAATATTTAAATGTCTACCTTTTCATATCACTTTTTAATAATTATTAAATTCTGCTTTAAAATTTTCCGTTTATTTATTTTATACGCAAATACATTGTTATTCATGCTTACTGTGTAAATTATGCTTGAATAACACTCTCAGAATTAATATTAAAAACACGATAGTTTGAAAAAAAAATGGAAGAGTTTATTTGAAAATAGATTTTTCTCTTTGGAATCACATGTTAGTACATTTTATTAATATAGCAACACATATATGTATATACATACATACGCACGTATGTATACATATACAATTTGACACATTGAATAAAAATTTAATATTTTGATCAAGTGTACATCAGTCATTGAATAACCGACTGGGTGTGCAACCAATATTTTCTCTTTCTTCTTTTAGGCAATATTCAATTTCTGTAAATTGTTATTAATTATAATTTCTGTAAATAGTTATTGTAAATTGATAAAATTGTAAAAAATTTTAGGCAAGAGCGGATTATATTACTTAAAGAATTTTTGTATATAATTAAAAACCTTTCTTTAATTATTTTTACTTCATCACTTAAATGGCATCTCACCAGTTTAACTAACAAAAATTATTAAAAGTTGCTTTTTCTTCATTATAGTGAAATAAATAATTCTTTTATCTTAAAATATATTTCACAAACCTTTTCCTCACTTATAACATTGACTTAGAAATTTATAAATTTCAATTAAAGTTCAGCACTATTTTAAGATAAAAAATTTATTAGCATTTCCATTCCTATACCCTTCATTATTTTCTCTCTAAGGTTTTTTCAGTTAATTTCTATGTATATCAATGTCCGACAGCAAACTTGTGTTAAGCCTTTGATTAAAATTAAAAGCTTCAACAAGTGATACAAGTATAAATAACTTATTATCATAAATGTATATATCACGCTTTTTAAAGACTAGGAACTAATTAAAGAGGCAGTGCACTGGGCTTCATACATGGAAATATATATCGAGTGATACTTTTTGTGGACAAAAATTTTGTACAATCAGCACACTGAGATAATAATAAAAAGGAAATATTCAGGCATTGTAGTTAAAATCTGATAGCCAAAACAATATAATAATAATGTAATGGCTTTATGACATTAAGGAAAAATCTATCACAAACTTGTGCAAAGGACTTAAGTGCAAGACGAGTCGGACGACTGGACCAAGACAGAGTTCATGTCTAACAACAAAATAAAACTGACTTATGTCAACTCTAATCGATACATCTCATAATAATATCACTGTTAAATGTTCAAGTATTCTTCAAGTTACTCTTAAAAATAACGATCTGTCTTACTTAGTTTATTCCTTGTGCTCCATCTTATTTAAATTCTAATGTGAAAATATTATTCATTTTGTTACTATCAGCTGCTACAATTTATGAGTTTTGCATTCTACAATGCAAAAAAGATGACTGACATAGGAAATTTAGAAAAATACACATCAGATCTCTATTTTGCTATTAGCTTATTTTTACATATTTTTATATGTATCACTTTAACCAACTAATCCTATGAACTTGTAAACTTTTGTTAGTCCTGAAAAATACAATTTCCACAACGTATGTCATTTAAAAATATCTCAAAAAAATTCGCGTTTATATCACAAAGTTAAAATCCGTAATCCTGGACAATATTTTATTTCCTTTTCTTTTTTTAAAACTTATCAGAGTAATTTCTTACAAGAGTCAGTCTTCCTCTAATAAAAGAAAGACTCAAGTGGCAACAAATGACTTAGGCCTGTTAACTTAAAACACAGGATCGTTTAGGCTTTGATTTCTTTTTTATTATTGTGTTCGTTGGAGCACAAGGTGTCGACGGAGTCACAGGCGTCGATGCACCAGTCTCTTTTCTCACCGGAGGTTCTTCCAACATGTCTGCTAACTCCTCACCACTAGTTACTTCCAACTGCGATAAACCGCGGTTTTGTGAAAGAGAATTTTATTTTGTTTTAAAAATAATTACCAAATTTTTATAAAACAATCTTTACTTCCAATATTGATTTTACTTTAAAAAGCATTGCAGGCTTTTTTCAATGCATATATTTCAAGAATAGATTTTTCTGATATGATGAATTACTGATAAATGGTTATAAATTTTTTAATGAAAACTTCTTGTTTGTTTAAAATTAATTTAAAGGCTTTCAATTTGCTATCTAGAGAAAATGAAAAACTTTATTAGATTTAAAAATTGCTTACCTTTTTTGTTATAGTTACTCCTAATGACTGTATAACTTCGAGTAATGGAGCTTTACAAGATGAATACAACATTCTTTCTTTGATACTACAACTGTATCCAGGCATACTGTATATAAATACTAAAATACCAAAAGAAGATATAGATTCAATATGAAAAATAAATAGACTACAGATTTAATTATTGATATAAATGTTACCTATGCATTCCAGATAATCTCCTTCATGAGTATGTTTAAAATTGTACAAATGATATCTGGCAGAATCTGAAGGTACCTTTGTTGGTAATTTATCTAATGAAACCTCACAAGCCATAACTAAATGAATTTTCTCTTCGTCTATATCAATTTTCAATTGTACATATTCTAGAACACCTTTTCCTAAATCAGTTATTGCCTGCTTAGCCTCATTTGTTACAGGGAAAGCAACGCCACTTAAGGTTTGATGTCTCGTCTCTATTCCATAATCCGTGTGAACTGTACTTTTCTTGAGTTCAGCAAGTTCTTCTTCGGCAGTGGTTAAAGGAGCTGGTGTTGCATCATTTTTTTTATATTTGTGATAACCATCTAGACTTACATCTTCTGCTACAGTTCCATGCAATTCTTCCTTAATAGAAGCCGTTCCAAATTCCTGCTTTAATGTTGCCTTTGTTGAAGCGTACAACATTTTTTGTCTGACTGGAGCTGTGTCTGGAGACCAAGATATAAGAAGCCAATCATATCCAGAATCTGAAGACTTTGTGTCAAGGCGATATAAAATATAGGCTGGCTGATTTTCTTCTATCAATGGTTTTATCATTTTATCATAATCATTTTGCCACTTTCCTATTGGTTTTGATGAAGCTGATGGCGTTAATTCCTCTGTGAATATAAATTTCTATATATAGCTTATTAAGCAAAAACAAAAATCAAAAAATTCTTCAGTTCAGTTTGAAATAAAAAAGACTAAAAATAATTTGCTGTGATAGAGAGAAAAATAAATCATATTTGAGAGATGTATGAAACAAACCATTTTCAATAGACACC
This sequence comes from Eurytoma adleriae, assembly GCA_900480045.1. Taxonomy (NCBI): domain Eukaryota; kingdom Metazoa; phylum Arthropoda; class Insecta; order Hymenoptera; family Eurytomidae; genus Eurytoma; species Eurytoma adleriae. The sequence goes on from UXGC01001229.1 coordinate 29,409, forward strand.
TTTAGAACACGAATCTTCCCGTCTCTGCATTTGGCGAAAATTTTTTTCAACGCTTCATTAGCTGCAAATAAAAGAAATTTCCGTAAGTCAGCGTTAAAAGAATGCAAGAAGGAAGTGTACTACCTATTTAAAAGCTAAGTATTAGAATTAATAGGTTGACTTACCCTTGATACCTGTTTGATGTGACATCTTAGTCTCCAGAAGCTTTTCTTGTTGCCGTGCGCTATTGCTATTTTTCTCTTTTTATTCGACACGGAGTCACGTCACGGTCCAACCCAGTGCCCAGCCGATTTGCCGTCCTGCTGAGTGCCGCACTGCCGCCGTCGGCCGTCTTGCACTCCTGCCGACAACCAATGAGACTAAAATTTGGAGGTCCAAGTGTCCAACTGTCCACTGGACACTTCACACTGGTGAAACTGGTCCACACTCCACTAGTCCACTGGTCCACAGTCCAAGTTCCGCGAGCCGCGAGATGGCACTACAACCGTGATGGCTGCGGTCGTGTCTCGTACTCTCGTGTAGACGTATAAGGCCCGTTTCACGCTATCGGATTAAGAAAATACATTGATTGTATATCTATATATGCGAGGATTAAGCGCTTAATCCTCGCATGTATAGATATACAATCAATGTATTTTCTTAATC
>UXGC01001230.1:0-29987 GCA_900480045.1 Eurytoma adleriae
TTTAGGTTCAATTAAACACCATGTAAAGTTTTAAAGAGATTAGTCTTTCAGAGATATCACATGCCCTGTCCTGGTGTGATCAAAGTTTGGACAATAAACAAAGTTGCAGATCTTTTGCATGTCACTGCTTTGCTCAAAGTGGCCATCGGACCATGGAATTTTGAGTACTTTTTGTCGAAGGTGAAAGGAAACGTGTGCAAATTTCAGTGAAGACCTCTCCTAGATAGACAGATTTTTTTCTACGTAGACACATTTTATCTTCCGTAGACTCATTTCTTTCTACGTAGACACATTTTATCTTCCGCAGACCCTTTTATCTTTCCTAGACTTTTACTTAATGTAAACTAATTTTATTTTCTTCCTTTCTTCCAAATACACATAAACTAGATGTATACAGGGTGTCCTATTTTAATCTATCATCCCAAATAACTTTGCAGGATGATCTCCAATTGAAAAACTTCCAATACAAAAGTTATAAAGGTGAAGGTGGTCATGTAACGGTATCAGTAACTTTGTCAAAATAATTTTTTTAAATAGGAACCTCTATTGTGACTTCAGATTCTGAAAGAGCGGGAAATTTTACGTTCAGATATGTATCGATATGAGTGGTCAGAGTGACCTCCGTTGGTCAAAATCTCTGCTGAAAATGTAACAAATAACATGAGAACCCATAGACATTTTAATCAATCACCTCGAATAATTTTTCGTTCTTAAATAACGGACTTTACGAAATTATTTTAAACATTTTAAACAATATCTATAGTAGGGGATTTATAGTACGTAATTGTTTTAAATATGTTTTCAACCGATTACAAATAATTAATCGGAAGAAAAATAAAATGCAAATTGGTTTTAATACGGAAATTACCGATTAAAAAAACGTATTCTAATAACCGATGAATTTTTTTTAATTTTCTTTTTAATCAGTTCTAAATGGCTATTTTTAGCAGGGAAATTAAGAATTTTATTTCGAGAGTAAAGTGGCGCCTGAGTACATGCTACTCAACATACATAAAAGTAAATCCAGCCAACAGTCGATATGTTGGAACTGATTATTTAGGCTGCAATATATGATTTATTAGAGGACCTATTTTATTAAAAATTGAAAATAAAATTTAATTTTTAAACATTCAAATTTAATTTAAACTATAGTCACCTCAGTAATCACTAATTAAACAGGAGAGCACCAGAAGATTAAGCAATAGTTATTATCCCAGCAGGTATAATAATTTAGTAATTTTGTTAAATTATATAATTAAATTCCCTATTCAATTCTCTATAATTTGTTTATTTTTAATACGAAAAGTTGAAAAGAAAATCTATAATTTAAACCTTATTGGACTAAAAAAAGCAATCTGTTCCAAAGTTATTAATCAAGACAAAGATTGACATATATTTTTTAGCGTAACAATGCTTAAATTATAGACTTCTCTTTTTCTCAGCATTGTATAAATAAGCAAACATGAATTAAGGATAAATACGTTATGAAGATTTAAATCTCATTTTCAATCCCCGATCCAGTGTTCCAGTGCTCTCCTAGCAAACAATAAATTTAATGACTACAGAAGCTCACGTTACGCCACCTAAGAATAGTCTAATAAGCAAACCGCACTAAAATACCTGCAAAATAAATTTCTTTAAAAAAAGAAAATTCAAATTTCGCGCCCTTCGGCCAAGCGTATAAGCCGCGTCTGCGCCCATGCACACCCGCGGACTTCGGGCAGCTGCTGCGCTCTGGCGCTCGGTCCCAGCACCGTCCAGTCCGGTACTGAATCATCAGCCATCTGCACCGTTGGCGGTGCCCCGTGCGTCGCTCGCTCGTACACTATAGACAGCGGTGCTCCGCGCGCGTGTTCCGCGCGCCATCAGTGCTGAACGACACTTTCTCGGCGCTTATCGGCGACTTTGTATCCCCCTGGGCGCGCCCCGCGGTCGCCCAGTACCTGCAGGCTCATCGGTGTCCGGCCCCCGCGGCGTCCGTGCGAATCGCGAGTGCAAGTGTCCCATCCAGTCCTGCGGAGAGCCTCGGCGGCGGCTTATCAGACAGGTAAACGATCCCCTGGGGCGCAGCTGCGACGCTTGGAGCGCACGCCGCCTCCATCTTACACAGGCACTACACGGGCGATGCTTATACAGTGTGTCATGTGTGTGCGCGAGCGTAGGGATTTAATGCGCTTTTAACGTCCGGAGAGGCTGCCTTTTCATCTGTCTCCCTCGATTCCCTATCTCTCTCACTCTCTTTGTGTCTTTCTCTTCACCTGCGAGTCCGATCCAGTGCACGCGCCTGCCTCCAGCGCGTTAAAACGCCTTCAAGGTTAGGTTAGTGCACCTCGGGAAGTAGACACTGTAGAGAGAGAGAGAGAGGTGGAGCAGTACAGTGTGTTTTTTGTTTTTCGTGCCAACACAGTGCCCCGCTATCATACACCTTTTGTCTTTCCGCAGGAGCGAGGAGTGTGATGAGTCACTGAGGAGCAGCAGAGGCCCGCGCGCGAGGACTTTTCCTGCATGGACCGTTCGCAAGAGTGAGTGTCTCGACCCTTCTTTTTTTTTTGCTCACTTTTTTTTCTACAATCGAGGCCCTGCAGTCGTCGCGCGGTCACCTCTTCCCGGTGGCGGAGACAGGAGAGAGGGCCACGCCTCGACGCTGGGCAGGTGCGACCGGAAGTCGGGCTCCTTAATCGGCTTCCGCGAGCCGTCGCCGTGATACCGTGACGACGACGGCGGCGGCGGCCGCAGCCACTGACCATGACCGTCGCGAGGCGAGCGGCAGGTGAGAGGAAGGAGCCAGTGCTGCTCCGCGACTCCGCCGACCAAGGAGCTGGGCTGGCTCCTCCTTGGCCACTGCTATCAATTGGACACTAGTGTTCGGTCAGTGCTTTCTTCTACGAGTCTCTTGCAGGATCAGGTGGTGTTGTTCGCTTTGCTTCATTCCAGCAGAGTTCAGTTAGTTGGTGGTGATACGACAAATTTGTAGATAGATTTGTCAGTAAAAGACTGTTTTAAAGTAGTAGTAGGCTTCGTTACAAGAATTGTGATGTGTTAAATTTTTTCTTTTCGAGCAATGTATACAAGTTGACTAGAGATGATTTGAGTGAGAGGTCAGATTTTGTGAAACAGTCGCTTAAATGAAAAGTGTCATCGACAACAGTATCAAGTGTAAGTTTTGACAAACTCGAGTTGATTTGAAAACAATGAGATAGTAAGCTTATTTATCTGTGTCTTATCGAATACAATCACTACAGTTAATTAGCGTTGAATATGAAAGAAAACAGTAGAGCATTCATCGCTGTAAAATCAAATAATCAAAACTCAAAATTTAACTTAATACATTGTTTTCAACTCCTCGCAGTAAATTATAACTGATTGGATTAAATTCTGCTCCGGAACACAAGTGCATCGACCACTATGATAAAACCTAATGTAAACAAATCCATCGATTGATCACAACAAATGTGTCAGTGCTCCCACGAAGGAACTTTCCAGAAATCAAAGCACCTGTCCTGTGCCTGGTGTTAAGGTTAACACCTGCGATTAGTGGACCTCGAAGGAGTACACTTCCCTCCTAAAAATAGGCCCCCCGTAACCGTGACATTGTCCTCTCGCTCTAATTAAAGCGCAACCGAGCGCCTTTTCCATTTTTTCCCTCGCGCCGCCCACGCCGAGCGCGCGCCCAGTTGCATACCAATGACCGCTGGCTGCGGCGATTTGCGATTCCACCATTGTCCCGGTGAAGCCGTTACGCGGTGATATAACGCCGGCGAAACGATGCACCTGCCGCGGCGCACTTCCTCACTGACCTCCTTTATATCGCGCGGAGGAAATTATCGATTGAGCGATTTTAACGGTCGTAATTAGATTGCCTCTGTCCGTCTCGATTTTTTTTCAGTTAGGCTCCATTGCGGTTGACTTGCGAGTTATCTTGCATTAAAATTTAATTAGTGCTGTTTGATCGGTTATTTATAGGGGGAGTTTAGTACTGATATATGTGGTGTTAATTTTCTTTGATAATAATTGTTTATTTGAATGAGATGTATAGTTTAGTCTAGAGAAAAATTAAAGTTGTAAATTTAATTGAATAATTTAAAAAGTGGTAACTAATCTTTGATAGAAATTTACGTTTTAGGTTATGTTGACAGTTTTTAGCTATAGGAAATGACAGAATATAGCTTCATTTACTTGAGCTTTTGGAGTTTTTGTATCATTTACCCGGCCATTTTAGTATTACATTAATGTTGCAATTGCTAAAATATAAATAAAAAATTTACTTATTTATTATAATTTAACTGATAAAAGCGGTCTTTTCAAAATACTAGAGATATAAACATCGATTAAAAAAAAAGATTATAGACTGTATTTTTCAAATTAAAATTTATAAGTTAGGTATATACATTATTAAAATTATTTTGTTTGAAATTTTATTTGTAATTAATTTATAATCTTTTTTAAATTATAAAAAAACTTTTAAACTATAATTACAATGTATGTTGAACTTTATGCATACATGCTAATTTATTGTTAATCTTACAATTTATCTGTGTTTATTTTTACGATACGAAGAAAATAAAGCGATTAAAAATATACTCGCAGACAATTCGATATCTGTTACAATTTATCGACTACCTATAATAGCAAAAAAAGTAAGCGTCTTTAATTAGAAATTTTTAAAATATTTAAAAATTAATATTTTTAAAATATTCAATTTCACTTTAGTTATACGAAAGTTAACCAAATTTACAGTACTTTTGCTGTAACCATTTTAATGATTTTGGTTTTTCGAGCTGGTTCTTAGTACAGACTATAGCTAACTTTTAATGGAATGTTTTTTTCCGCGTACAAAATAAGACTTAAGCGCGGGAAAGTTGAAGATTTCACGTTTTCGAAATATTCGCTTTCCACGGCTTTTTCTAGATCAGCGCTGGGTCCCTCGCACAAATTAAATCAATTTTCCTCGACATCGACGGCTAATTACAAAGAGCGCGTTCTAAGCGTTTCGGTAAAATTTTCTCGCGTGCGCGCGCACCACTAAAAGTCGGCGGCGCCGGACAAATTGATTTGGAGCGGCCCAACTTTCACGTGCCTACTGCCTGGGCCGTCTATGTAGGTGATATTTTAGAAAGTATTTTTCTTGCGTTACGCTGGCTCCCTCCCTTTCTCATACTCTGCAATCGACGAATTCATAACGCAGCAGCAAAAGGATACGCTACGATTGCTATGCACTTCACGGGAATAAAAGTTGCGAACTAAGCGCGTTTCGTGTAGTATGAAAATATACATCCTGCTTTATATATATTTTTTTAGTCCATGAAGGAAATTTATTTTTATAAAATAATTTTATATTTAATAAATTTCAATATCTTGATAACATTTTTAAATTAATCAAAATTACTTTTGTCATAATAGGCATATCCTGGCCAATTTATGGTTAACTAGAAATTTGCTTGCGCGCATAGATTATTTTGCCGTAGTGCTCTGAAGTTGGCTGCTTCTAACTCTATTCCGTTTCTTATTCGATCCTTTCCGCTGTATCCACCAATGATTTTTTTGATAACGAATTGGCTCTACGTTCGATATATCGCCATCTCCCTTTTATAGACAGAATTTTTCTTACAGGTTATTAACTCCTCGCAGATTATTAACCTTATGTTAATATAAGGATAATAATCAATAATAAGGATAGATATTATTAAATTAAAGGATAATAATCAATAATAAGGATAGATATTATTAAGTTTATGGTTAATATTTTATTTCGCTAAATGTTATATTTTATTTAACCATGTAATGCGCAAAAATTGACTTTTCATGCCTATTGTAGGCGTAAAGAGTTTTTTCCCTAGGGTGCGAATTTTTCATTGTGCACTCGAGGGCAAGAAACGGTCACTTGTGTCCGCTAAATAGGCACGAAAAGTAAGAATTTTCGTCCTGCAGTTAAAAAATTAATTTTTTCTTAGTAATTACTAATTAGTACAGAAATTTTATCGCTATAATTCGCTCTTTAAATTTACCTATTAACAGAATTAATTCTTTTAACCTATTAATATTACTTGGATACTTTTAACCTATTAATTTCACAGGAATTCTTTTCCTCTGCTGGATTACTTAATTGTAATGTTTAAATGTGCAATAATAATCACTATGTAATTTTTTGTATATACTCTGGTTTCAATAAATAATAAATAAATAATTCTTAATAGAATGAATGAGGTACTTTTAACCAATTAATAGAACAAATGGGGTACTTTAGTTTTACAATGCGTCACTATTCATAGCAGATAAGAAATTACACTATTTTACATTTACAATATTCAAATTCGCTGATTTTCGCGCCGCGTCGACGCCGCGAACCCGATTGCGGTACGAAAAACAAAGGTCGAAAATTCGCAAGGAACTCGGTGGAGTCTATTTATAGGCAAATCAAGAATAGCTTCGCCTTGCTCGGCGTGACACTGGGCAGCAAAAATCGCTGCTCCGCGCGGCGTGCGCTCCACATTCCTCCAGGCTAAGGCGCGTGGGCATTGTAATACACGCAGTGTATATATATCTCCCTAAATTTCGACGGTAATAAGACGCGCGGAGATTGCGGCTGCGTTAAAAGGGCCTATTAGAGTAGTTATCGTAGCGGCGTTTCCGAAAACGCCTACGTTGTAAAATTCATTGTGAAACTTTGTCGTTGGAAAATATGCTTATTCGAGGCGCGCGAGATGTAGACGAACTCCTGATGAATATTAATCGCTGGAAGTAGGAGGTGGTCATATCCTATTTATAGTGCGAGTGCGTAAGGATGACTTTATTGTATATTTAATTATGAGAATGAAAAAATTATAAAATTCTGTAGCGTACAATGTATTTTAAACTGATAACGTATGTTATTTTTTAACAATTTAGACTTTTGTTGGCATTTGTTGCATTACTATGGAAGAAATTTGTGTGCTGAGTAAACCAAAAATAATGGAAAAAGTTAGCGCATCTGTTTACGTCGATTTCGCGATAAGAAAAACACGCTGTTAGACAATTAGTTTTATCTACTCTATAGCAGCTGACGTCAACGACAATGTGATCTAGAAAAGAGGAAACCAACTCTTTTTCGACAAAAAAAAAACACCGTCCAAAACGTCAGTGACCGATCAATTCTAATTCACCAATTAAACCGGGGATAAAAAATCACCAAGTTGACCCAGCGCAACAAAATAAAAGTATCAAACTTGAAACGCTTTAAAAGTTCCCAGCGGGGGCATAATTAAATTCCACTCAGTACTTGATTGGAGAACCGTTCGAGAACAGTAAAGGGGGTCTCGTCAATCGAACGTCATCGACTAATGCATCTTCGCGCGAGGAATACAAAAACGCCTGGCCGGAATAAAAGAATAAAAAAATTAAAGACTACGCGTCACCTATAGGCTACTTATACAGGGGAGCGCACGCACATGGTGCTGCTGTGACGGAACGGGATGAATCATCGCCGGGCTCCAGACGACCTCTCGTCGTCCCCCTCGCGCCGATGCTTTCTCCCTGCTCAGCAACTGCGGATTAGAAACGGCGGCTGCGTGCTTACCACCTATACCTATCTTTTTCTCTCCTTCACACACAAATACACACACACACGCGCGCGCGCGCGCTCTCTCGCTCACGTGTACACTGATTCTTGCACGCATACACACATACTCTATAACATTCTCATTCACATTCACACATACACACTTGCACAGAAACCTCTCTCTCATAGATACACTCTCTAGATCACACACATGCACTGTCTCCTCTCCCTGACGCACTTGCACACCCGCATACAAACCTACACACACACACACACATGCGCGCGCGCATTTTCTGTTTCCCTCTCTATCTCTTTCGTTCTCTTTCTTTCTCTCTCTCTCTCCTAAAAGCTATACAGTTCGATCGGCGACGACCAGTCTGGCGAGCTGAAAATTCTCGATGGTGCCTTGGGCGCTTGATATTTGCTAAGGCAATTCGTGATTTGGTGGGGAGAACGAAGGAAACAGACGGACCGTGACCGCGATGCGAAAATTAGTTTGGAGCTGGCGTTTCTTTCATATACTTACAAACTGCACAAAGCAGGTTTAGGACCTAAGATGGGGGTTTGGAGGATTTTTAAATGCAATACTGTGATAACCTATTCAGACCACTAATACCTTTAATGATTATCTCATTAATCTATTTAAACAAATATAAAATTGTTTTCTTTGATGATTCATCTTGAAATTATTAAATTTATATCAAAATGTAGCAATCATCAAATTGCTTGTTTGAGTGCTTTGCAAAATCCTGCCATACTCTTTTTGAGAGGATTTCCAAATCATTTGAATGAATAATTTTCATTCTTTAATTTAAATTTTGAAAGTAGTTTTGAGAAGTTCGTGTTGCTACTTCAGGAGTTATTGACCTGCTGGGTCGAAAATTAACTTTGAAATACCAAATCTGAGTGATCTATTTATTTTTACCCTCTGGTTTGTATTATATTCTTGGCAAGTCGCCGCACTAATCCAATTTATTAACTACGTCAATCCCGGTTTATTTGCTTACAAAGTACAAAATAAAAATCACATGAAAAATAGTTAAAATTTATAATCAAATCAAACATTTATATCCCTTCGCTCGGAAATCTCATTAAAAGTTTCCCTGTTTGTATTAAACTCGAAATCAATAAAACCTATCGAAGATTCGATTACCGGCGTCCATTCCAGCGGCGCGTCTCTAAGATTTACGGCCTCTAATTAAATTAGCATACAATGAATGTATCTTTTCATCCGCATTACGCCATCCGCGCAACTTTTCTCGCTTTACCTCTCTTGTTCATGTCTCATTTGTCTCCGTCTCAACGTCTAAATTCTCGACGTTTCTTCAGTCATCTCACGTCCCTCTCTCTCTTCCTCTTCCTCTCGCTCTCCCTCTCCCTCTCCCTCTCCCTCCTCTCTCTCTCTAAGGTAAAATCAGTAATACAGTGATACATAATTAGATACAAGCGAGTACAAATCTTAAAATATTTATTTAAAAATTACTCATAACACTGCAGTAGTAGAACAATGCTGCTTTCATAGACTAACCTCAAAAAAATACTCAAAATTTTATACTACCCTAATAAACATTTGAAGAGGGAGGTAAGCTGGATTAAAGCTACGAAAAATGGCTAATCTGTGGGCACGAATGAAACGTTTTTTTTTCACATATTTTATATTTTATAACTTGTTATGAGATTATTACCGTACAACTACTATGTTATTTTCAACAATTTTCTTGCAACTTTGCACCTATACAGACATAACTCTGAGATTAAAAGGTTGGTTCTACTAAGAAGGAGATGACCAGGGTTGCAGGTCCTGGAGTTCCAGAGAAATCGACATGTGGCGACCGACCGTTGTCAGACTACCTGAAAAAGCGCAGCGCGGCGGCGACAGTAATCAAATCTTTTTTCTCAATAAAAACCATGTGTTCTAATCCAAAACTTCGTCCCTCGTTAATAGTCCTCAAAAATAAGTGTCAAAGCACGTACTCAATAAAGCAATAAAATAATCATCCGTTCTCTATACCTCCGCTCACCTACGGCCACCAACCTTTTCTGTCCCTTTCAGGTCAACAGATAATTTCATTTTTGCCTCCTTACTACCATTTTGCAAACAGTATAAGAAGGACTAAAAGAAACCATCCTGAATCTACAGTTCCGTCTACTCCCGAGTTCACATCTGTCCGAATATTCTTCCCGAGTCGACACCTCACACCTCAGCCGCGATCGCGATCGTTACTTTGTGAATAAACAATAATTTCTGAATAATACTAAACAAACGGGCGTATTCATTTATAACGTCACTCCATTCTCCACAGACATTTTCGCGAACGCATATTTTCCCTAGATTTCTTTTAAATGTCTCCTATTTTCGTTACTATACCTTCTCCCACTTGCATTTGTCCCAGTACTGATGACTCTGCCTTATCTTTCGTTCTCTTTCTGAAAGAAGAAAAAGAAACCACAGCGATGTGAAATTTAGTACCTACGTCGAGTGATAAATTCGGGCTCCTTTCGGCTCGGTTATACACCGAGAGCGACGTACATTACGGCGCGTCAGGGCCCGTGTGTAGTGCAGGCGAGGAGATAAGGGCGGCTCTCGAGTTCGTCTCCCTCGTCTCTCTTCTCTCGGCTTAATTAGCGCGTAGCCGCGCGCGTCATTAGAAACTTTACGATGTTTATCCACGAGATTAAGTATTACGTTATCGCGACGGCGGGAGGAGAGGAAAGGCCGCGATGCCGGCGATAAATGCCGCTTCCGAGTTCGGGCCTTGTTCTAATTGACGGATGGCGCGGGGTATTTATATTTTAATTTCGGGGCGGCGAATGCATTTTGTAACTGGATCTTGCGGTGCTATCTTTTGAAATATTCATTGTTTTTAACGGGATTATTTATTTCTCCTAGTGTGAATTAATTGGTGATTACTAATTCGGTTACTAATTTAGAGGTGGAATTTTGTTTATACTTCACGTTTAGTAAAATACGTACCTGTCTTATGTAAATAACTGAAAATACATTTTAAAATCCTCGGAGTCAAATTCTGACTCCAAGTAATGAATGAAATGAAAATTTTAATCCAATTGAATCCTTTGGAGTCGAAGATTGACTCCTACAATGAAGATTCAAATGACAGCAAGTCTTCGTATAGGATTCATTTACAGTTGACTAAAAGCAGATTGACAAGCGAGCTCATGAAAGCGCACTTGAGCATAAACGTACTTGGTGAAAATCCGAGTAGCTGTGCAAAAGTTTCCGACTGCGTCATCACGTATTCTTGTTCTCTTTACAAATTTTCGTAACTTTATAGTAGGTTGCATTTATAGAATTGTTAGATTTGAAAGCGTGAGCCGGAGATGTTTCTTAGTTTTTAATCAAATTTCTTTATAAGTATTTGAAGCAGCCTGCCTTCAAGCTAAGATCTAAACTCGTTTTCAATCTTTAATCTTTATTCCACACTATAAACCATATATTATTAATTTTTGTACGCGGTTCGAAGTATCTGTAAAACTGTGAAATACTGATATATTTTTGCATAAACATTATAGGGAGTTGACTGGAAGTATTTACATGTATTTCCATAATTTATTAAAGCGTTTGTATCTGCAATGATCTAATTATAAACACTAAGTAAATTTTAGAGAACTGAATGTATCTTTAATTTTTACTGAAGATACAGAAATTTGTACTGCTGTTTCGAAATTTTTATTGATTGTATGTATTTCAAAGTCCTACTTCTTTAAAACACAGTTTTATTCACGTTCATTCACATTCATTCATGCAAATTCTAATTATTACTACTTTGAAGTTATTGAGTTATTTTGATCGCTAGACAGTACTATGTACCATTCTAAGTAAATTTTAAATTCTTCGTCAATAACCGTCGCAGCTTCAGCAATTTAAACGCAGTCCAATATACCATGAAAAATAAATCGCCTGAAGGGAAATGCGCAGACGTAGGCAAATAGAACAGTAAAATTCCATTAGATTTTAATCTGAAATATCGACGCAACGTAGGTCGGTAGGCATTACGGGTAACAACTGAAAAATCAATTCTCCCGGAATACTTCAAAAATCGACGCAGTGCTCAAGCACGCAGTTCCGATACGACAGTATTATTTTCTTCCTGCGCGCTTATACTGCTATAATATAATTATTCAATACAAAGCTAAAATAAAAATTTCTTTGATCAAAAAGATACTGCATTTGTCAATGTTACCAGAATCCATGTCTAAATCTTATAGGAACAAATATCCTACAACAAATCCTATAGAAATTCTATAGCAAATTCTGTAGGAACCCTATAGAAATCGTACAGCAAATTCTGTAGGAACCGTATAGGAATTCCTATAGTTTTTTCGCGCTAAAAAACCTATAGGATTTCCTATACGTTTTCCTACAGAATTTTTTATAGGAAAAAAAAAAGAAAAAATTCTATAGGAGAACATATGGGAAATATATAGGATTCCTATAGGATTCAAGGTTTGATATAAGATTTCCTATAGGCATCTTGTAGGGAGTCTATAGGCAATTCTATAGGATATTTTCGTAAAGAATCCTAATTCCTTAAATACTATTTTTATTTAACAGAGAAACAATTAAACGTTGTATCATATAGTTTAGTTAATTTTACAAATATAGATTTACATAAATCTTAAAATTTGTTATTTTTACATCTATTATTTCCAAATAGTGAATAATTTGTCCAGCGAAGTAAGGAAAGAACTACCTTAATGCAATAATTTTTCCTTTCTCCCTCTCTCCCTCCTATTTTTTACTCCCGCCAAAAAAATAGAAGCGCCATCAACCCATCCGGAATCGCCGACAACAGCTCACTTCCCGTCGCTTTAAAAAATAACAAAAAAAAAAAGGAAAAAGAACGAAGAGAAGAGAAAAGGAGCGAGAGAAGCGCGCGTTTACCGATGTGGCGGCGCGCGAGCGAATCGTTAAAAACGTCGAGGGGCGCATGCGCCGCTCGCGCGCCCCCCGTCGCAGGCGTAGTGCCGCGGGGGTGGCTGCTTGCCGAGGGGGTGACTGCCTCCAGTCCCCGTCGACCAGGCGAACGACGCGCTCCTTCTTCCCCCTCGATCGCGCGTGATCCCCCCTTGCGTCGACCCCTCTGCTCTGCCCCGCACGCACGCAGAGACAAAGAGAGACGCACGTGTGTGTCCTGGAGTCGGGACGATCGCCGCGGCTGGTGCGCTCGATACGCGAGAGACCGTCACCCCCGGGGTGTTAGTGCCGCGGGTTTTGCTCCCTTGTAGCGTACGCTGGATCCAAGAACTTCCCAATGGGTAGAACGGATATGTCAAAGACACTCAACGCTTACAGAATGTGAGTAATGCAGTGCTGGAGAGATGTTCATTTGTATTTTGTTTATTTATTTGGGAGTGTGCGTGTGTTTTTATTTTTTAATTTTTTGGTCTGAAGATGTGAATAAAGGATGCAATGGGGTTGAGCCAGGATCAGTGGGTGAGGGATGTCGGTGTGAGCGTGGCAGTGCTACGGAATTTTCGCGTGTAAGGTTAGGTGTACGTGCACATGATTTAACACACATCCGTGAGTCGGAGTATACACACTGGCTGCGTTGGAAAAATGATCGAACAACTACTGTTTTATGTAAATACACTGACGGTGGTGACACTATAGGGGTGAGGTTAGGTCAGTGACGCATTTGAAAAGGCAATTTCTTTCTGGTGAACAGTTGTGTGCGTTTCACTTGAAAAACGTTTTTTCTGTGACTGAAATTGTTTCAAATGAGAGTTAATTAATAAGCTAAACTTAATAACTTCGTAGTTAAATAAGTGACTATTCGCTTATTTAAGTGAAATCTTATTTATATAATTCTAGAGGGAAGTTATAATCATTGAAGATGATTTTATCTCTCATTTTCGCTCTATGAATTTTGATCAAAATCAAATAAATAATAAATAATATATCACACTAATAAATAGGACAATTTATTATCCTATTCATTCATGCCCTATTTATTGTTTATTTTTATTTTTATTTTTATTTCAATACATATAACAAATATACTCAAAATTTTGCAAAATTGGTTATTGGCAATAATAAAAATACGATATGCGAGCAACGTACACTTGTTGGAGTGTCCCGGAACAAAAAATGCTGAGTCTTTGTTCGCTTCAATGAACCGAACAAAACTGCTTCACTGGGGGGTATGCACCTGAAGATGTAGGATGTACTCACGTAGAGTACAATTTTTTTTAATGTAAAAAAATGTAAAATTTTTTTCATTAAAATTTCTATCAATTAATTAGCATATTCTCGTAAGGATTCATTAAATGAGAGCAGCAGAGTGAGTCGAAAAAAGTATTAGGATGAAGTTAATTGAACACGCACTACTTTAATTTTGAATTGTAATTTTACTTTATGACTAGTTCGAAGCAACTGCATATCTTGACCGAACAACTTGCTTCCTCTATTTCCTGCAATTAGTTACGCAAGCATTTGATTCATCAGCTACATAAATTAACGCTTTTGCCTCTACTGGCACGTCGCTTTAACAATATTTTTACATATTTTCGGAAATTGGGTATTAAAATACTTGAGGTATCTTTAAAATATTTTAAATTTGATTTTATTAATTTTATCTTTGTTAATTGATGTCTCGAATATGCCTCAAGTTATTGTTAATAAAACTAATAATATTGCAAAGTTTCAGAAACGTAATTTTTCATTAAATTCTAAAAAAAAAATAATACACATATTCTGTAGGAAATCCTATAGGAACAACTATACTATAGCAAATTACACAGGAATCCTATATATAGGATTCCTATAGAATTTGCTGTAGGATAGTTCAAAAATATATACCTTTACGTAAATATCCTATAGGAAGGACGCCTATTGGAAATCTTATAGCAAATTTTGAATTCTATAGGAATCCTATAGGAATTCCTATAGCATTTCGCGATGAAAAACCTGTAGGATTTCCTATAGGAATAGCACTAAAAAAATCTACAGGAAATCCTATAGGTTTTTTATCACGAAAAAGCTATAGGAAATCCTACAAGTTTTTATCGCGAAATGCTATAGGAATTCCTATAGGATTCTTATAGGATTCAAAGTTTGCTGTAAGATTTCCTATAGGCGTCCTTCCTATAGGATATTTTCGTAAAAGTATATATATTTTTGAACTAATTGTAAACTGATCTTAAACAATTCATCAATTTAGAAGAATTAATAATAATTTTATAATAAATTAATCCTGGAAAATTAATTTTTACCTTCATTCTGAACTCGTGTCAGTGAATTCCGAAATTATTATGTATATATTCGCACATATAATTTACTGTGATACGAAAAACCAATGAATTTGTTTAAAAATTCAAGTATTAATTATTAATTAGGAAAAACGAAGAATTAATTTTTTCTTTTTCTTATTCGTTGAAGTAAAAAAAATCAAAACGATTAAAAAACGAATAAATTGACGCTCTGATCAATTAAGCGTGTTTGCTCTCTGACGCTGATCAGACACAATATTTCACGTAGCCTAACACTTGTTTGAAGAGAACTGGGCACTTCTATTATCGACCAACTGTAGACTCTTTTTTATTCTGTTTTCCGTCTGTCTGCTACAGTCCTTGCTCTTTTCTACGATATATACCTACAGTGGCGATCGAAGTCGTTGGGGGATTTTGAACATCCCATTTTAACTCCATTGAATCTCACTAAATTCAACCAAGGAGACTTTACTTCCAATTACATTCTATATTTTCAAAGAAAAGTTTTAACATAATTTGAAATTTGAATAAATTGTATATTATTCAAAAAAATACAGACAGATGAATTTTATTGGAAAATTTAGTGCAAGAACAATAATAGCCAACGCTTTTCAAAATAATTGATCAATTAATTTAATCAACACCACATCACTGTTGTAATAAGAAACGAAAAAGAAGCTACAATACGCTGTCATCCGTGCGCAAGACAAGCCCAAATATGAATCCGCCTGAATAATTCATGGAATTCAAAACCGAGCCTAAGGTTTAATGGCTTATGCAAATCCGCCAGTCCATTGAATAATAACGGCTCCGCGGCGACTGACCGAAAGATCCGCCTTTTTTCTCCACCCATCCTCGTCATATATAGATCTCGCGTTGTTTTTTTTTCGTGAGCAAGATGATTCAGCGGACGGACGCCGCGCGGCCTTCGCCTTTGCAGGCGCATTATAGTCGCATTTCCGAGCGAGTACGCGGAATCGCGGAACCGCAATTTCCGCGTGCGCGCGCGCGCTGCACGGGCCTTTCATTTCTGCGACTGCGGCGGGCCAGCAGTCGGCTCGCTAATTACTTTTACCGAGGAGAAATCGAGCGGGCCATTCGAACTGCCTTAGCGGGCGCGACGCGCACTTGAAATAGGAGTTTCCGGTGGATCGGTGCATAGAGATAGAGATTTTTTTTATACTGTCGAAAGTTACTGTGGTTAATGATTTTTTTGTTAACATTATTCTTTTATTACAATTTTTATCGCTATATTTGATTAGAAATTTGTTTCTTATATAGTGTCAATCGCAAATTAAAAATATTAAAAATTAGAAATTTTTTTTTTATTCTAAAATATTCATTTTTATTAAATAAATAAATCATTTTTTTAATTACTATATTAAGAAATTTATGAATACTATTAGAAATTTATTTGTTAGCATATTATGAAAGTAACAGTTGAATGGTTAGAATGGACTGCCGTTGTGTGTCTTTTTTCCGGAAATTACTATCGCAGTTTCCTTAACAGAATATAATGTTCCATTGTTATTGTTATGTATTACCGTCACAAGTTACAGTCGGAATTGTGAGGAAATTAGTTTTTAAGTATTTTTTTTTAACTTTACAAAATAACTTTTTTTAATTTAAAATTTGTTCAAAAAAATAAAAAATAAATCTATTTTAAAATTAATATTTTTGCTAATAACAGCACGATTCAGGTCTTTACTTAAAGAGAAAAGGATAACGTGCTATTGCGGAACGCCTTTATTTGATTTTAGCTGAAATGCTTTAATACTCGGACTAAGAAGGGATTTCTGTGGTTTCCTTGCGTCACAGTAACGTAATACAGGTATTCTCTCTAGAAAAGGATTCATGTCACACTTACATACAGTATTTAAATGAAAATGAATTTTCATTTATTTATATATTTATTTATTTCTTTTTTGTTTTAAAGTTAGGAATTCAAAATTTGCAATTATATGTTTGCAAATAATTTAAATTCAAGTTAAAAAGATTATTAGTATTTTAGGTCTTAACAACTCTGTGAACATAAAATAGCTTTTAGAGAGCGCGAAATGTGTCAGTATAGTATTTTCTAAAATAAGATTATCTCTTAAAACGAAAACGTGTCAGTATACAGTCATACTATCTTAACAGGTAAATTAAACTAAAAGTTAAAACACGAAAAGTTCATTCTTTAAATAAATCATTTTAACCAATTCACAAAATTGTTAATTTGAATAAAAAATATATTGTGAAAAACCGAGTAAAAATTATTAAACAAAATACTAATAAACGCTAATGAAAAAGCCATGGATTTTTTGAAAATATATACAGCCCTTACTAAAAAAGAGAATGGTGAAAAGTGAAGCCTATATTAATTGTGATTGGTCAGTTTGACGCGGAGATTTGAAATTTGATTGGTTTACAAATTGTGACGGAAATTTGGCGTGAAATTTTGAATCACATTTTATCATTTTACATGTGCCGAGCGCAAAGCGCGCATTTAAACTTCTAGTACTTTAAAAAAGCCAATACGCCCTTCACCGTCCGATCGTGCGCCGGCAGTTAACCGCGAAGTTCAAAGTCGAAAAAAGGCTTGTTTTCCCATAAACAGCGGAAAAATCATCGGCAAATTGCGAGCCTCGCGCAACAAAGTATATCGTGCGCGTACACCCGACTCTAATAAAATGCCCGAGAGCATGCAAATTGCCAATCGCGCGGAGTAGCCACGACCGGCCGCTCGCTCGTCCGCAGCGAAAAAGAGGATCGCCTCCGAATTATGCGCAAAAGGAGAAGGACGAGGCGAGTCGCGGCCCTTTGTCCTCCCCCCCCCCCCCCCCCCCTCCGCGTGAAATTGCACGTCTCTCGAGGTCGAGGCAGCGTCTGGCGAGGAGAGAGACGGAAACGCGTGCACTTGCGCAGTGAAGGGAGGTCTTGTAGGATCGTGTCTGGGGAAATGTATTTCGTGCAAATTTGGAACGGGTTTCGTTGATGTACATATTGACTTAATTGAAGTGGGATTTAATGCCTGTATTTTAATAAAGAGTGTAGGTTTTTTTGGTATATAGGCTAAATCAGCAGGAATTAAATTTCAGTTTTATTCTGAAGTTAATTCATTCACAGAGTCAAATTTAACTCTACAGGAGTTAATTTGATTAGAAGTGTGAAAGAATCACTATACGCGAGTAGAGTGACCTAATTTGCTTCTTAGGGTAGAATAGAATTTTATAGATGGTAATCATGTGATCCCAAAGATCACATGATTATCATGTAACTTTTTTCAGCAGGGTACTTGACTGTAAAAGGAATGGAATATTACTGGATTCCTCACGGATCCATATGAAAACCAAAAATATTGATTCCAGTTCATTCACATAGGTATTTTTAACTAGGAATAAATTATTGTCAATTTTAGAGAACATTCACAGATTTTTACTTGTAAATTGTATCCCTTTTTTGGTAATTTTATTTTGTATCTGCATACGGACTTAACGTGCACTGGAAATCATTAAAAAGTTTAATTATTTACCGATTCAGATTATTGGTGTGTAATAACTGATAGAGATCTACTTTACCAACATCAACATTTTCTTCACTCTTTATAAAACAAAACAATTTTTGGATACAAATGTTATGCAGTGTCCTCTGCAGTTATGTAAAGTATATCCAGATAAATTTCTAAGCGATTCAATTCATAACTGTGGGTAAAACATAGTGGTTTTGATGCCGATAAGGTAGTTCTCTATTCCTGTCTAAATTTTACTACATTAGAAGTTACATTTACTGTTAAGTAAAGCTTTTATCATTAAATTTGTTGTAAATAAAGAACTGCTTCAATCTTTATTTGAACAGTTTACTTCACTATTTAATCCAATTGCATTTTGATTTATTAAATAATTTAAATTCATTTAAGGGACAGTCATATACCGACATTGCAGAGTTTTGTTTCATTAAATGAGTTTTGAAATTAAAATGCAATCTAGACCAGATGCACACTCTTGAGTCTTTAAAGAATGTGTCTCTACTACAAGAAAAGTAAAAATAAAAAAAATTACATTTATAAAAAAACTCCCATAATTGTCGGTAATCGTATAAATTGTAGACGAAATGCATTCCCTTAAATTTTATTAAATATTCCTGAATTTAATCGTAAATCAATCTCATTGATAATAAATTATTTAAACTTACTTTTACATTATCTTAATTATAAAAAAAACTTTCCATCTACAAAAAAAGCCTATAACCTCAAATTAAAAGCGCAAAAATCGCGCCCCCTCGCAAAGCTCTCTTTACAGCCTCAGCGCTCCCCAATCGCAGTGCTTCTCCGGCCAACCCTGCAAATCCCTTCAAAAAAGCAGCAGCATCTCCTTTCATTCCCGATTAAAAAAAAGTGAACCTAGAGAGAGCCCCGCTCACCCACAGCCGGGAGGCTTTACCTCTCCTCACCGGTTCGCGCTGGTTTCCCGTCACAAAAGAGCCGCGCCGCGACAAAAGTGCACCGCCGCATCGATCGCTTTCCCCGCTTTTCTCGAATTTTCACGTGCCCCCCCCCCCCCTCATCCCTCCCCTTCCCGCGTGTCACGTCGCGCTCTGCGCACGCGCGGCTTTATTGATACGCCGCCGGGCGGCGGGGCGGTAGAGGCGATCGGCGCGTTACACTCGACGCGACGCGAGAGAGGCGCCAGAGCTCGCGGCGGCGGCCCTGACATGGGGTAAGTTCGACTGCCGATTCAATTTTGCACCCTCGAGCGAATATACCTACCGCCGTGGAGAGAACGACGAGTGCCTCTCGCGGGCCCTCGTCTAGACGGCTGCCTGTGTGCGCGGAGAGGCAGAGCTCTCCCTCCCCCGACCATCCCCCGAAGGGATTTCCGCGTCGAGCCAAGACCGCAGACACCGGATATACCGACTCGTTGCTTTCCCTCGAGTGGCCTTTTTCTCGAGCCGTCGGTTCTTTTCGGGCTCGGGAGTCTCGCCGCTGTTGTGCGCTGGAGGAGGTCGCGAAACCCAGTATCCCCCGAGTGTCGGGTTCGATGCCGGTACGCGGTGATCGATAGAAGCGATTTCGCGGTTGGTACTTTTTTTTTGAGCTTTCGAATCGATGTGGAGATATTGTGCGAGTGCATGAGGAATGATACAGTTTTGGTGTAACGCGAGGCTTTGATAGGGAAGTGATCAGCTGTTCTGATCTACAATTGGTTGCGCATTTATATCAGTATTCAGTTAAATGTTTTATTTGATAATGCAGGACAGTTCAAAGATTAGAGTTTGATGAAGTGATACAAAATTATATATTTTTATTCCGTATCTAAAATATGTAATGCAACGTGCCCACGTCACTGGAACTGAAGTATCTTTTAATCAATAAACATATACTATTGTGTCTACAGATACAAACGATTTTATACGTACGCTATAAAATGTACGATTACATATACTTTCTTCCCTATTTCTAAATAATAATACTCTATTATATTTAAAAAAATGCAGTTATAAAATTTTAAAAAAATTATAATAAATTATTTGCAATTACTACAGCAAAAAAGAAACAAGCGAAATAACAAAAAATTATTTTCATTCCAGCAAAAAAATCGAGCACATCGGTAGAATGACGGCCATGACGCAGGAGGAGATAGTGGCGGGTGCGCGCACGGTGGCGCAGGGCCTCGAGGCCCTGCGAGTAGAGCACACGGGCCTGCTGAACGGGTTGTCGATGCAGGACGCACCGGCTGCCCGCGACAAGAGCAACATCATCTCCAAGAATATCGAGATGATCGAGCTGGGTCTGGGCGAGGCTCAGGTGATGCTCGCCCTGGCCAGCCAGTTGCAGATGATCGAGGCCGAGAAGCAGAAGCTGCGCACCCAGGTGCGCAGGCTCTGCCAGGAGAACGCCTGGCTGAGGGACGAGCTCGCCGGCACCCAGCAGAAGCTGCAGGCCAGCGAACAAGCGGTGAGTCCCTTTTTTTATTTAGTACACATCTATAGCATGGTTTATTGCACTTCGTGCGCTACTTTTGCTGATTATTCGCATATCCAAGCAAAAGTAGCACATCTGGTGACAGAATCAAGAACTGCTCTAAGTTATACCAAAAGTCCAAAATAAAGTACCTTAACCTAAAAACAAAAATAAATTTGTCGAAAATGGTATTCTTTACTAAGAAAAATATGTTCCTCGATGTGCTCTTTCTGGTTTTTTATTGCATCGGTTTCTTCACGACGAACAATTTTAAATAAGTAAACATTGCGTTGTATTAACATTAATTTCTCAATTAAAATTGCCTTGCATTATCACGTGGTAAATCGTATAAGTTGAAGTGGTGATTTTAGCGACCTCCAGCGGTACCTGGATATGCGAATACTAATACGACGTAACCTAAAAATTAATGATCTTTGCCAGGATCTATAATGTAAATAATAAATTAATGAACTTTACCAGGATCTATAATGTAAATAATAAATTAATGATCTTTACCAGGATCTATAATGTAAATAATAAATTAATTTATGTATCTGCGCACACTTTTAATAATGCGATACATTTTTAGGTTGCACAATTAGAGGAAGACAAGAGGCACTTGGAATTTATGGACAGTATGAGACAATACGATCCCGATCCACCGGTGGACGATGAAAACGCCAAGGATCGACCGAAGGATGATCCGGTCGTCGATCTATTCCCCGACGACGAAAACGAGGATCGAAACAGTAAGTGTACGTAGTCGCACTTCCCTTCTTTCATCATCCAAGTGTCCCTGGTGAATGCTTTCGTGGGTGTTAACTCTTCAGAACCTCTTTACACTTCCATTAGCCCACCGGCAAATGGAACGTCACTTTTCAACTTAGTTGGCTGCACTGATTATTTATTTATTTATGGATACGGGTTTTTAAAGGGCGATGGGGTTCTTATACTGCTCTGGGTATATGGAAATTATTTGCTTTATATTATCTTTCTTTGGTGATCCAGGAAGAGTTTTTTTAGACATACTTTACGATATTCTAAAAACACACTTGTTTATATTAACTGTTACAGCACTTTTTGTTAAACACAAATGTAAACACAAGCTTTTTGCTTTTTTAAAATGTTATATTTTTATAATCGATGTTACTATTAAGATTTACGTATGTGTGCATGTTACGCACACTATGATGATGCTATAAGCGATTGCTTATTTTGTTCAATGAACGATGAAAGAATAGCCTGTGGGATTGTTCTTCCTACTACAGTTTATGTACATAATAAAGTCATTACATATTGAAATAAAAATATCAATTACTGCAATTAATGAATAGTTTAAAATTAAAAGTAAACCGAGAGAAATGCTTTAGTAATTTTTGCAAAAAGTTCAGTAAACTTTACTAGATAGTAAACTTGTCTCAGACTGACATTTTGAAGCTTTTTGATATACCGTAACCAATAATTAAAATATTAACCATGAAATATTATTTTTTTTGCCTAGCGGGAAGATAAAAACAACTTCTTTCCTAGCATCTGTTCAAGAAGCTTGCATTTTCTTCCTACCTAGGCAAAAAATATCGTATACACCATGAGAGGCAGTAAAGAATGCCACAAATCGCATGTTTGACGTCCTCGCCTTAGGCTCGGGCAACAATTTCCTTGCGATATGGACCATTCTTTACTTTCTCTCCCGTAGTGTATAATATACTATAATATTTTACTAAATATAGTCCTTGTTCGAAATACCGTACTACTTAGTAAAATGTACTGAACTTTTTTTTAAAACTTACTAAAACGTACTAGGTGCAGCAATTCTACGTACTGTAACAATTTTACTCAACTTTTTTTGCATCAAGATAATAAAGATTAAGAGTAGGGTGTAAAACATGTTATGGAAAAGTTCCTTGCGTTAGACTTTTTCTCACAGTCCTCTGTGGTAGAAACATTCACTTGATCATATCGAATACTACCAAACTGTGAGAGAGTTAAGTATGAAACTGCAAAAAAAATTAGGAGGTTATAATACAAAATGTTTATATTTACATATGATTAGGAAAATAATTTAAAACAGAAAATGTTTCTCCTCGGTCTACCCTCAATTTGAACACTAAATGAAAAGTTATCACATGAAAGAAGCATTCGCAATCGACACTGGCACCACCTCTTCCCCAATCATCGCGTCTAACCGAGAAATTTCCTCGCCTTTACAGCGATCTCCCCGACGCCGCCGTCTCAGTTCGCCCAGCAGGTGACGGCGGGCTATGAGATCCCGGCGAGGCTGCGCACCCTCCACAATCTCGTGATCCAGTACGCGAGCCAGGGCCGTTACGAGGTGGCGGTGCCGCTGTGTAAGCAGGCCCTCGAGGACCTGGAGAAGACCTCGGGCCACGACCACCCGGACGTCGCCACGATGCTGAACATCCTCGCCCTTGTTTACCGCGACCAGAACAAGTACAAGGAGGCGGCGAACCTCCTCAACGACGCGTTGGCCATCCGTGAGAAAACCCTCGGGGAGAACCATCCTGCCGTAGCCGCCACTCTCAATAACCTGGCTGTACTCTACGGCAAGCGAGGTGAGGATATTTCGTTAGGACCTGAGTACTTTAAAATCTAAAAACTTAAGTTTAAAGCTGTTCCTTAAAGTTTAATTCTTCAAAATAGAAATGTTAATGGACATAATTAAAAAATTACATCATGCTTAAAAATATCTTACCTTACGTTAAAATTTCAGGTAAATACAAGGAAGCCGAGCCACTGTGCAAGCGAGCGCTGGAGATCCGTGAGAAAGTGCTGGGCCGCGATCATCCCGACGTGGCGAAGCAACTGAACAACCTCGCGCTCCTCTGCCAAAACCAAGGAAAGTACGAGGAGGTCGAGCGGTATTACCAGCGGGCTCTGGAGATATACGAGGCGAAGCTTGGCCCTGACGATCCTAACGTCGCCAAGACGAAAAACAACCTTGCCTCCTGTTACCTCAAACAGGGGAAGTACAAGGATGCCGAGATCCTTTATAAACAAGTGCTGACCAGAGCTCACGAGAGGGAGTTCGGTGCTATTGACGGTGATAACAAGCCAATTTGGCAGGTAAACAAATGTGGTTCCTATCTTTACTTCAAGTCTGTAGCAATAAGAAGTATAGGAACTATGAATATTGACTACACAGAAAGAAATTTTGAATGTAGAGAATATCATCTTTTGAATTTGTTGAACACCAAAAAAATCCGTGATTGTAGATGCCATTTTTGGCCGTGAGAATCCTCGCAGAGCACTCGCTGAGGCAGGCTAGCTCGGAGAGGTTACACGGAGAAAAGTTTTTATGGCTACAGCCCGTGCCGACCGTCACTGACAGAGGTCGTGCCTGTAATCACTGACAGAGCAGCTGCCGGCAGTTGCTTTCAGCGTGCGCGCCGGCAACAGCGCAGTGCTCGTAGGCACCTCGCTATCTCGTGCCATAGGCACGTTGTTTTGACGTGCCTACACCGGCTTTCGCGCTGCTGTTGCCGGCGCACACACCGACAGCCACTGCCGGCAGCTGCTCTGTCAATGACTACAGGCAGTATAGGCACGACCTATGTCAGTGACGGTCGGCACGGGCTGTAGCCGTGAAAACTTTTCTCTGTGTACGAAAACCAGCTTGTAACATCGATATGGCCCATTACCTCTCCGGGGACCTTGATCTGCCTCGTTCAAGTGTTCGTTCTAATTACTGGTCGAAAATCCGCTCCGCAACCGTGAGACTTAGCAATAAGTTACGTCGCAGTCGAGCCGCGGGATGCACGACGAGTTAGCTCGTCGTTTAGATACTGTTTGGTTCGACACTATGAAGGAACGCTCCTTGCCAAACCAGACCAAGGCAAGGTTTTCGAGGTCACCAGGTGGAATGTGACTTCCAACCACTTCCTCCGTACCGGAAGTTACACTCGCTTTTGCACTGGCACCGCGCCCATCTCGATGTCCTCTCCCTGATCGTCACCAAAAGGTGGCTATCGAGGGTGGACAAGAAATGTCGCAAATGCGGGAGTGACCTCGAAACGATCCCTCGTGTGCTCAGCCACTGTATCTCGTATTCCTTGGCTCGGTTGCGATGCTGTGACAATGTGCAGGACAGGCTGGTCAAAGCCATTAGATGCCCTGGGACCGTATAGGTGAAACACACTGTCGAGGGAGTCCACAGCTCTGGCGGCTTTAAGACCTGACATCGTCGTTCGCGACGAAGTTGACCGCCGCATTATCCTGATCGACGTAGTCATTCCTTTTGAAAATCGATTAGAAGCCTTCCAGCAGGCTCGTGAGCAGAAACTAACGAAGCATCAGTCGTTAGCCGATCAACTGACGGGCCTTATCTACGACGTCAGGGTGATCGTGGGCGCCCTCGGTGGATGCTCCTCAACATTTCCAGCTATAACGCTCGAATGATGAGGAGACTCATGATCAGTAATACCGTTCGGTGGTCCCGGGACATCTACGTGGAACATGTGAGCGGTGTTCGACAGTATTCTGAGAAGGGGGGGTAGGAGCGTTTCTACCTTCCCTTTAACTACCGACCGGTCGCTAAAGGCGGCTGTCTGTGTCCGGTTTTTGTGTCTCCATTTCGTGTGTTTGTCCTGGTGTTTAGACATCTGCTAATTAATAATAATAAACAGTGCAAGACTTAATAGTTTTGAAAATGAATAGTTCTTAAACACTATTCATTATTAAATCCTTGAAGAAGTTCGTTAGTATTATATGAAATTTATACTGGACTGACTGTCACTTGTTAGATAAAGATCTCTTTCTTTTATTGAATACATTGGTGTCATATCTGCAAACAATAGTATAGTTTTATATAATTAAAATTTAAATTCATTAAAATCTTTACTGTGAATGAGCGCAAGGACAAACGCATATCCAATCAATTCAAATATCTTTCGAAATAATAAAATAATAATTCATCAAAATATCACCAAAATAAAAAAAAATTAAACATCTGTTATGAAATGTTGCGAAATAGGTTGCGGAAGAACGAGAGGAGAACAAGCACAGGAACAAGGAGAACGCCCCGTACGGCGAATACGGTGGCTGGCACAAAGCGGCGAAGGTCGACTCGCCCACGTTCAACACCACCCTGAAAAATCTCGGCGCTCTGTACCGAAGGCAGGGCAAGTACGAGGCCGCCGAAACCCTGGAGGACTGCGCGATTCGATCACGACGAGAGGTCCGTAACGAAATTTTCAATTGAATCTTCAAAAACATTTCATTCAATACTTAACAATCTCATTTTAAACCTTCAATTGCAAAAAAACTGCTCTTCGATTAAAAAAATTTACGTTTGATAAAAATAGAATATACACATATATATCACCGTGTGCTCATGAAAATGTTCGCTAATCAACAATGCTTCCATTTTTTTTATTGTTACAAGCAGCTTGTCCAGCAGGTGAGTGACAAGCCAAATGTGAAAGTGCAGAATGTGTGCTCCATGTAATGCGTTCTATGAGCCATTTACACCTCAATCTATTCGGACGCTTATGTGAGGATTTTAAACAGAGAGAAAAAAAAGAGAGAAAATGCATATATAAGCGACAAATTGATTCACCGATAAGACGGTCCGAAAAGATTTTCTCTTCGTCGTTTTTAGAATGCTTCGAACTATTCATTTTGTTTTTTCTCAATGTTACCAAGTTCGACATTGCTCGATTTTTTGTATATTTTGTAATTTCATATCGCCACTCGATTGCAAAAATTTATATGTAGCAATAAGGCCTGCGTACCTAAATTATAAACAAATAAATATATTTCAAAGTTAAGATCACTTGATGATTGAAGAACTGTGTCGATAATTCGATTTGATGATGCGCAAAAAGTATATTTGTTACAACGAAAAACTAATGCCAGATCAATTAAATTATATTGATAATGAAATAAATATGTCAAAAAAGCAAAACTGTCGAAAGAAAAATATTTTTCAAAGTAACCACATTTCTTAATTTTTTTTTTTTTATAAAATATCGTTTTCTTTTGTGCTTTAACACCAATTTATTTTCTGTTTAATTTTATACTTTAATTTCATGCCGTTTTAGTTTGTTCAATATTTTATTTGAAAAAATTCATTGAAGAAAATAAAAAGATAAAAGTATGCCGTTAAATCTTCCAAGGAATCATTAAAAATGTTTTAAAAATTTAATGATTTTTCAAAATTGTAAAAGGTAATTTTAATTACACTATATATAACTTTGAAATGCTGAAATGATGAACGAGGATTGCAGACGCGTGAAATATTGTAAAGTTGTTGATTTCATTTTATTTTAAAATGTTTTTTCTTAATGTGGTAAAATTATAATGTTGATCGGATATAAATTCAATGGTATCCACTGTTGCTATTTAAATGTTCAATCGAAGCTTTTGTGATATTATATTGAACAAGTCATGAAATTTATCCGTCGATATAAAATAAATCATTCTTCGATTAAAATAAACTTTGTGTTTTGTAGATAATACGCATGCAAGTTCGTTGTAATTAATGTATTACATTTTTAAAAGTGAATTACTCTGATTTGAATTACTTTGATTGAATTTACAAGAAACTTTTAAAAACTTTATTATCTAGAATGATAAAATTGAAAATAAATTCAGAGTAATTTATTTTTATATTTATATTATGTATTTATATATGTGTTTTAATAGTAATTTTGTATTTGATGTATATCTTTATTCTAAGTATCACTCTGAGAGATAATTTTTTAATTGATTGATTTATTTATTAAATAATCTTGCATATACATTCTTTATCATAAAATCATGCGCATAACTACTTGACACTTGTGTAAGAAAAATATTGAGTATTAAATTAAGTGATTGTTTATGTGATAAATCCTTTTAAATTTGACTGCTTAAAGGTGCTCAGAAAAAAAATGGCTTAGAAAAAAAATTCTCTGACATATATTTATAGAAATGCAAATATGTTTAAGTAGTATAAAAACAAAGAAAAATATAAATTTTTAGCTTATTTTAATCAATTTCTATAGAGTTATGCTTTAGAAAGTAGTAAAAATAAAGGCTGATCAAAAACGTTATCTGTGCAGAACTACTTGTTCAAGGACTACGAATCTGAAAAATTTTAATATGTTTCATTGAATACTCAACTTTACAGAAGCTTTTGATTTTAAATTCAAAAATGTCATTTTAGAGTCTAAGAAAAGCCTCTGTAAAGTTGTAGTGTTTGATGAAACATTAAAATTGTTCAAGTTTGTAGTTATAAGCATAAATGGTTCTGCGCAGGAGACATTTTTCCTAATTCCTTGTTTTTACTACTTTTTAAAGCATAACTCTGAAGCATTTAACTGAAAATTTTTATAAGACTGACTGACAGATTGAAATATTTTTCTAAGAACAGAAAAAAATGCATTCTTTGTTCAAACATCGAACCGATGAAGCAAATAGCGAATTTCTCTCAGTGTGCTCGATCGATTTAAGCATGCCCTTTATACCCGTGAGAAGGAAGCGCGCCAGCGGAGCATGAATCCTTCGTACTCGGCATTTCACTCGTCTGTACATCCTTGAACCGAGGCGCGACGATTAGGGTCTACCGCCACTGATATCGTTCTTCTTTTTCTTTTCGCAGGCCCTGGACCTGGTGAAGCAGCCGAAGGTCGCGCAGATCCTGGGCGACGAGAAGGGCTCGAACCGCCGGGGCTCGAGGACGAGCCTGAACAACAGCGAGCACGAGCAGCTGGACGAGGTGAGTGACAAGTACCCGAAAAGCCTGACGAAGCCCGGAGGCTGTCGCCACTTCTTTCGACATACATAAACCATCGATGTCACATACTCCCATCATTCTTTTTTCTCCTTCCATCCTCGTACATGTATAGATCATATGACTCCACCTTTTTTTATTGAGTAATTTAATTTTTAATTTTTTTTGTACATTTTTAATTAACTATATTGTTGTTAATTTTTTGATGTCAGTATCGAGTAATTTATATATATTATGATCGTTTTTTGGTTTGTACACGGAGAAAAATGGTATTGCAATATTTTATTAAATTTTGTAGTAACTGTTAGTATTAATTATACTTTATAAACTATGGATAAACTTTTATTTTGATAAATTTTGTAATATTTCAGGAATTTTTTTTTAATTTTTGGGAATTCTAAATTTTTATAGAGATGTTATTCATTAATCTTTTATATATGTCGTAGGCATTTAGAAGAATCCGGCATTTAGACTGCCGGCAGATAGAGGAATGATGCTCCCAAAACGTCTTTCCTCTAACTTCTTGGCTTCGTTCAAGCATTTAGCGAACTGTCTAGGCAGTTAGCAAATTGCCGGACGTGTTTCGGCAAATAGAAGAATAAATCCAAAACACTTTCGCTATCAATTACATCAAGTCTCCAACGGAAGCATATAGTATTTTAAATTATCAACAATGTTGGGATGAAAGGCGGGTTAATAAAAGTTTCCTCGAACGGTGCATGGCCGTTCTTAGTTGGTGGAGCGATTTGTCTGGTTAATTCTGATAACGAACGAGTCTCTAGCCTGCTAAATAGGCGTACCTTTTGGTATCTCGAAAGCCCCCGGCTTCGGTCGGGTGGTTTTTACTACCGACGTACTAACAAATCTTCTTAGAGGGACAGGCGGCGTCTAGCCGCACGAGATTGAGTAATAACAAATCTGTAATGCCCTTAGATATTCTGAGCCGCACGCGCGCTACACTAACCTCACGTGAAACAGCGACTCAGCAGTTAATGAGTGGCGAACAAGGCTATCAAAAGTGTACACCGAGAAAAGGTCGGGCAGCGCGTGTCCGTACACGTACAGTTGCTGCATTAAACGCACAGGCAGCGGCACGCCGCACATTTCGGGCAGGATTGTAGAAAATCAAAAATAGGAGTACCGCTGCCCGTAAGATGACGCGCACAAAGCTTTTCGGGCTTCTACTGCCCCTTTTCGGTCTTCTCCTACTGAAAAAGACATCCTAAATAACATCCTACAGGACGTCCTCGATGACGTCTTACAGAACGTCCTAGAGAACATCCTAGAGAACGTCCTGGAGGACGTCCTAGATGACGTACTAAATGACATCCTACGGTACGTCCTGTAGTATATGTTACTTTCGACCAATTTAGTACGTACTAAAGGATATCGTTTAGGATGACCTGTAGGTTGTCCTTTAGGACTTACTTTAGGATGTTCTCTAGGATGTCATCTAGGACGTCCTGTAGGATTTTATTTAGGATGTCATTATGCATTTAAATGCAATTAAAAAACAAATTTTCACAATAAAGAATAAACATAGTAAGTGG
>UXGC01001231.1:0-27365 GCA_900480045.1 Eurytoma adleriae
CCCTGGTAGAAAATTCACCATAAATTGATCATAACTGGTCAATAAAGAAGGCAATTGACCATAAATTGACCAATTTATGATTGAGGGAGGTCTATTTTAATTTGCTGTTTTTTTGGAGTACCGGAATGAAATTTTGTGTAGAACCTGAAAAACTGGTGGTATCGTACCAAAAAAACTGCACATTAAAATATAATTTTAATACATTTTAATTTTATAGCGTGGAAGAGTTAAAAATCCGAAAAATCGGCCGGACGGTATGCACTTTTAAATTTAATTAATTTTTGTCAAACTAATAAATCCTACTAGAATATAGAATTTCCAACGCTATTCTTCGTGCAATATTTTTAGACTTATCTTATTAAAATTTTACACACCGTATAATTTTCTAATATGGTAAGAAAATCTTCAAGTTCATTCAATCTAGAAAATTACAGTGCATTTGAAAACGTAATCACACAGCTTTTAAAAAGATTGGCTAAGCGTACTTTACACCAGTCACGTAAAGCGCACCAAAGTAAACTCTATTTTTTCCATAAAATAAACATGTAATTTTCAAGTCCATTAGCCTGTACATTCGAAGAAATTGCCCGGTATGACCTGCTTGCAAGCTCGGCGTAGTAACTTGCACCTCCTGCCCGAGAAAATTTCATTCAATCTTATCGCCTCCCAAAACTGTCGATAATAATTAGCAGCGCTGACGTATTACAGGTCCATTCAACAACATCAAATTCCCCAAATCTGATCGAAAATCGGAAATCCCCGGCCGAGAAGATAGACCGCCTACTGTGGTCCTATTCAAATAAGCATACATGCAGGTGGTGTGTATTGAGGAACCAATCAGATTGGAGCTTTAATTTTAACGAGACTGTAAAATGTTGGTAATTTCAACTAAATATTTCTTTAAAAATTTGCCAAGAAATTATTTTTTTTTTAATCAAAAACAAATTACATTTAGTTTCAAGGTATTGTTTAGTTGATTCAAAGAAATATCACCACCTCTAACGAAGAAAAGCACATTTCAAAAAAGGCCTATTTTAATTTGCGATTTTTTAAGCACTAGAGTAAAGTAAACTCGTCCGAAACCTGATAAACTTAGGGCATCATACGAATAATACTTCAAATTTCTCAGGTTCTGAGAAAGCTTACTTTTCTCTAGAGCTTAAAAAATCAGAAATTAAAATAGGCTTTTTTTGAAACGTGCTTTTCTTTGTTGTAGGCAACAATATGTACTCGGCAAATCGTTTAAATAAAAATTTAGTTGAAAACCTAGTAGAAATTAACCATATCCTCTAAAGTTGAATTAGTGAAATCCCACTAACATTATAAAATTAATGGAATCACTGATTAGTGGAGCTTTTTTCACTATTTTTTAGTGAAAATCCACCAACTGTAGTGGCTTTTCACTAATTCAACTTTAGACAGCAAGATAATAATAATTGACCAATTTATGATTAACTTTCTACCAGGCAATAACAAATTTTTAAAATCAGCGTTTCAATTGAATTGACCCGTCCTACCAATCCTCCACAAGTACGCCCACTCAAATAAGCCCACTGCCGGCGTGAATCGCGAGGCCGCATCGCGAAATCGATGGCGGCAAATTCGAAATTCCGGAAAAGTCGTACTGCAGACTGGTCTCGCTCGGGCGGCCGCGAGGAGAGGAGGGAGACGCGAGGCGAGTCCGGCTGTTGGCCGGGGCCGCCTGAAATAGCCGAGGAAGCTGCTGGCCCGCGCGGCTGCACGTGCACATCGAAGCGCTGCCGCCGCCGGCGGGCGGCGCTCCGCGGCACCGTAGCCGCGCCTTCGGGGTATTTTCGGTGTAGCGCGCCGCGCCGGACCGACTCGCTCGCCCTAGCCTGGATTCTCTCTTGGACAAATTGTTACTGCAGAATGACACCTTTTTTTTCCTTCTCTTCATTTCCCTACTCCTCTCTTTTTTTAAGGGGGACGCGTTAATTCGTTCGTTGCGTGCGGAGCTTTCACAGGGCTGACGGTGCAGTTTTTGGATTGCTCAATCTTTGCGAAGGGATCTTGGAGCGAGGAAGGTGTGGCTGATAAAAGGTTTTTTTACGCAGTGATTTGAATATGTGTTTCCTCGGTGTTTGAATAAGAAATGAAGAGCTTGCACGAAGTAAAAGAGCTTTAAATCATAGTACTGATTTTTCGCTGTTTATTTAGTTGTGAATATAGTATTATCCGTAAGAAAATTTTTTAATTTGTAATTCAGGGATTACTTTAATTTGTTTTTTTCTGATTTTAAATAAAAGAACATACGTAAAAATTGTATCTTTTGTTTTAAGTTAACAGAAATATAGATTATAAGAAATCAGTTTTATTTATTTATTTTTTTAATTTTATTAAATTTTTAGTATTTACTGTAATATAATTTTTCGTAATATTAACAGTGATCTATCTTCCTAAACGAGAAAATAAAGACCTATATATTTACGTACATAATCACACTTTTTATTGCGTCATCTAAAATTTCTAGAACTACCTCCAACACATTTACCGTTTTAAAAAACTTTATTTCAATAAAATATTATCAAAGTTTAAATTATCCCCATTACTTCTAAAAATGAGAGCAAGTACAGTTTTCATGGAACATATGCAATAAAGTAACATAAAGAAAGAGAAAACCCGTAAGCAACGCATATTATGCGGGGAAGCTCGTGTACGGTTGGTGGGAGAATTCACGAGGAGCTTTCAGCCGGAAGATAAATCGACTGCCTCGCGCACTCGACACCCGAGGTCGGCGCCTGCCTCCCGAAGCTCCATCGACTTATCACCTTTCGATTTGGAAAAATTCGCTCCATTTATCAAAGCACCTAGGAGATTTACATTATTCTCAAGCCAACTTACAATCAATTTATTGGCTCACAGTCCTATTCTCAAATGTATAATTTTTTATTTACACTTTTTCTACATTTTTATATTTTTTACAATACAAAAATTTTTTAAAAACATAATTATTTTCACTTGTTTTACGCGCTATATAGGCTAGAGTGAAATTTGACTCCAATAGTCAGATTTTCACTCGAAGACTAGATTGAAGTTAACTCCTTCGATTAGAGTGAAGTAGAGTGACTTTTTCACTCAAAAGTAAAGAAAAAGGATAGACCAGAGTTAAACTAAGTCACTTTACTCGTGTAAAGTGATTGTTTCACTCCAATAGAGTCAAATTTTGACTCAAAGATTAGATTAAAACTAACTCTGTAGACTGGAAGTTAGTAGAGTGAATTTTCCAGTCTAAATTAGAGCGAAAGGTAGATCTAAGCTGTTGACAGAGTCACCCAAGAGTAGAGCGATTTTCATTCTATTTAGAGTGAAATTAAAACACTCATTATATAGAGCGATCGTTTGACTCTACTAGAGTCAAATTTAATAAGAGTGAAATTTCAGTGCAGCCAATTGAGTGCGTACGATAAATTAACAAAATACAATTTCTTTGTTATAGCAAGTAATAAGAAAAGTATAATTGAATTGAATTTTTATTATCTCCAGTAAACATGAGTGTATATATCGTTCGTGTTTAATTTTTGCAGTTAATCAATTTCGTACGACCGCACAGTGTGAATCCATTAACTTCAGCAACTATTAATTGGCTGCGCTTTCGCGTACACACGTCCCCCGCACGAAGAGAATATCGTCGCTCGTTGAAGTTTGCGTGGGATACACGTATGTATGGGAAGTAGAGGGATCAACTATACGTTACATTATGCTTCCATTTAATTAAATATCTAACGTCTCTTTCTTGTATAGACGTGTGCAGTGGTCGTAATTTTAATTGCGCGCGACATTAATTGCGCCTCGCGATAAGGGGAATGCGAAAAATTGTGGAAAACAGATGTCGCGGTTTTTGCGGTAATCTTTTGAAGGATTAAACATGATTTTTAAAATAAATTTTAGTCACGGACAGGCGATTTGTAGCTTGTTGTTAAAGTCGAATTAAATTCTAACATGCATAATTTAATCGACGGTTTTTTTTAGTTCCCCATCAGGAACTTGCATAATTACGTATTGTTACGCTAATTTAATAATCATAGTTAAAAATTTCAAATAAAAATATTCGCTTAGATAGATATATCAGTTATTGCGCAGTTATGCATCATTTTTCTGAAACAATTTCAAAGTACACATGTGCAAGTTAAAATGTACAAACAAAATGTGACGTCACAGTGGCGCAGTATATCTATGCAGTAAACAATCGTGACGTCATGCGATATTTTTGTAAATAAACATTAAATTAAAAAAACAAACAATATGTGTTATTCTATCTATGTCGATATTCTATCTGACGTACTCTCTAAATACAAAATAGTGTAATTCGCGTCGAAAGAGCGAATATTCGTTTACTCTACGTTATAAGTCGTTCACATTTCCAACAAGTGGACTACTTTTAACGTGAAATAATTGAATTTATACGCTTTTATATTTTGGTTTTATTCTTCAAGCCCTCCCTTTATCCAGACGCAGAGCCTCGCGAACCGCTTGAGCGCGAAGGTCGCAGGATACGCGCGCGTAAGTAGTAAAGGTACGGAACCGGCGAGACGGCGCCGCGTCGTCTGCAGCCGCGGCCCCGCGGAAGCCCGGCCAGTTGTCGCTCCCCGAAGCGGCCGTCACCCCCTTCCATCCGCCAATTTGGAGAAAATGTCTTTCGCTTAGTCCGTGCCGGCCACTCGGCTTATTTCGGGCCGTTCCGATGAGAAACTGCGAAAGTTTGGGGAATCTTACGAACCTCGGCGATTAAGGAGTTACTACTTGATTATTTATTTGCTAAAGTATTTACGATAGCAGGGTGCGTGTGATAAAAATTTTAAGTTTAAATTGTGATCACTTACGAGAAAAATAAGGCAATTTATCATCCAAGGGTAAATTTCAAGTATAAATTGAAGAATTGAAGAAATATGAATTGTAATGTGCAATTCGAATAAAAATTAAAATGTCTACTTCAAATAGGAATTGAAGTATGAAATTCAAATACGAATTCAAATGTGAACTTCAACTAAGAATTGGAAAGTGAACTTCAAATAAGAACTGAAATTTGAGGTTTAATTATGAATTGGAATGTGAACTTCAAATGTGAATTGAAGTGCGAAGTTCAAATATGAATTGAAATTTAATAAGAACTGAAATGTAAAGTTCAAATAAGAATTGAAAAGTTTAAATATGAATTGAAATGTGAACTTCAAATACGAATTGAAGTGCGAAGTTCAAATATGAATTGAAATGTGGACTTTAATAAGAATTGTAATTGAAGTTAAAAGAAGAACTGAAATGTGAAGTTCAAAGAAGAACTGAAACGTGAAGTTCAAATATGAATTGAAAAGTGAACTTCAAATATGAATTGAAATGTGGACTTTAATAAGAATTGAAATGTGAAGTTAAAAGAAGAACTGAAATGTGAAGTTCAAATATGAATTGAAACGTGAACTTGAAATATGAATTGAAATGTAAACTTCAGATGTAAATTGAAGTTCAAATAACTATTGAAACGTGAACTTGAAATATGAATTGACCATGAACTCAATGACGACTCGCCCATTGCGGGTTCTTGACGCATTTGACGCAAATATCATGACGAGCCTTAAGCGCTAATTGTTTATTAACAATTACTACCTGAAGAATTAAAGCACTTATACCAGCGTCGAAACGTCGGTAATTAAAGAAATAGTTACAAAAAATTGGTTCGTCTGATCATTCGAGTCCACATTCCTTACGTCACGAATTAGAATGTTTTTATACGGTGTACGCAAACGACCGATGTGAATACCGTATTCACCGGTTTTAATCATTCATTTTACTGGGTCGCCTTCGTGCGATGGCTTATCAGTTACTTCCAACGTTTTAATTAAATAAATGAGGGCTAATTGTGAAATGCTTCTAATTAACGGCGGGAGGTCTTGACGACAGGCTCGGTACTTTTCTGGCGAGTAGTCGTATAATTAAGAATATATTTTTTCTTTTTTTAAAGAAAATGAAGCGCACATTCGGAACTTCGCGCAACCTCGAGATCGCGAGCGGCAACTTTGTTTGCGCAGTCGATTTAACAAGGGCACATTATGTACTTCGCGAAGACCGTTCCGACTCGCTGCGTTTCTGATGGGGTTGCAGGCGATTTCGCGGGCGTATTTTCTTCCGCTGTTTATCTTACAAGGTTACGAAGAAAATTTTATTTAGAGTTACTCAAACATCGACAGTTACAGTGGTCATTTTGAGGAGCTTTAGTGATTCAAAATTTTATTTAGTAAGTACTGGAAAAAGATTGTTGTTACATTTTTTTACAATGATGTAATTTTGAAAG
Source organism: Eurytoma adleriae (assembly GCA_900480045.1). Classification (NCBI taxonomy): domain Eukaryota; kingdom Metazoa; phylum Arthropoda; class Insecta; order Hymenoptera; family Eurytomidae; genus Eurytoma; species Eurytoma adleriae. The sequence continues at coordinate 6,305 of UXGC01001231.1, forward strand.
AAGATAAGTTTGCATGATAAGGATATTAATCAAAAAGAAGACAACATGAATTTTTCAATACTTTTTATCTCGTCTAATTTTTGGGAGAATCTTTTAAAAATTCTATTTTATATGCAAGCTCTCTAGAAAAAAGGGAGTTTACTAAGCTTTTTAGCATAAGAATTTGCAAAGGAAATTTCCAAGACAGAAAAACAATAATATAATCAAAATACAGATGGAAGTTCATACACTGTGGGAAGAGATGCGCGATAAGGGGGAGAGACTTTCCTATATGTTATACCCCTGAATCTCCTCAACATTTCACGAACCTTCCCCCTCAAAATCTTATGCGAGACTTGCATAATTTAAGAATTACATAATTCTTGCAGGAGTAAGCATTTCTTCACGACCTTAACGACTCTAACAATCCAAAACGCGCTAAAAATTATTATTAGTCTTCTGATAACAATCTCTATACTAAGAAAATTTTTTTGTAACAATTACGGAGAAGTTCACTCTAAAAATCGTAATTTTTATCTGAGAGCTTTTCCCTTAATAATTACGGAGCTTTCCTTGAGCCAGCAAGCTTCATGTAAAAATTACATTGACTCGATTCCCGCAAAAATTTCCAGTGTCGAAAACAGTCCCACAATCCCTTTTTTTTACAATCCCTTAAAGTTTTACGCTGAACTTCACCGCAAATTTCACAAGAAAATTCTCCCAGCGCAGCTTACCTAATCGTCGTCGAACTGCCCGCCTCGATTCAATTAAACGAGCTTCGCTCCATCCTCGCTCCAAGAATTACATAATCCGCGCAACAAACATTTCTTCGCGCCGCTGACGACTCGAACAATGCAGACTTCGCCCGCAGGCATCCCCCGCCCGTCCCCCTCGTTCATCATAGCATCCACCGTCGATGAATCGCTCGCCTCGTCCGCGGCGAAGCAGCGCGACGCATTTATAAATAAAAGGCACGCGGCTCACCTTCGCGCGAGGAAAAAAAAAAGCTGAACGAACGCGCGAAATCGATCGGCGCCTCGCCTACCCGGTGATTTTCCGAGAGGCCGCCGCCGGGCTCATCAATGAAACGGTGTATTTACAGGCCGGAACCAAGCGGCCACTTTTTTTGCTGTCGGAATGTCGCGAAAATTTCGCCTCTCGCTGAGAGCAAGGGGAGTTGCGGACGCCGTCGGAAACTGGCGTGCGACGACGTCACGACGTCAACGGAACTTTTAATAACTTTCCTCGGAGCGTGTCGTGTCCGAGCGGTGGTTGAAAATACGCGGTGTCGGCGGCGATATTTCGGAGGAGGAAAAATTATTTCACTCGGCCGCTTTGCGCTCGGATGCTTCTTCATTGAAACATTGCTTCCGCTGGTGTGTTATTTTAAAAAAATGTTTGCTGAGTTATGGAACCGGTCAACGAGTCGCTGTATGGGGTCAGTGTTTTAAAAATCGAGAGTATTTTGAATGTGTCAGGTTAACGAAATTTTTGTAATTTTTATGTTTTAGTTGTCTTATTGTTAGTAGGTCATTATGTGACTATACCTGTAATTATTGATAGGGTGTTCGAAGTTAAATTTATTATAATTAAATTTTACGGGACATACTTTAGAAAAATGATGTTGTTTCTTTTCGTAATAAATTTGATGTGCTTGAGAAGGGCAATGAACCTGTTGCCGAAAAATCTCCATGAATAATTGTTAAAGAATTGTATTCATTATTCGTGAAAAAAAATTACCCGAAGAATTGACAAAAACTACAGCATCACTTCACTTGTTGAAAAATAGTCACTTTTGTTTTTACTTTCACATATTCATAGGGCAATATGAAAACAGCCTTTTTTTAAACATTTTTACTTTAAATTAAAATACTAAATTTCAGTAAAATTTTCATAAATGTAAAGAGGTGCTATTTAAATTAACTTATTGATATCAATAAGTAGTAACAGACGAGTACAGAAAGACGCTTATTATCCAACTTTTTATTTCAGTAGTAACAGACGAGTACCGAAAGACGCTTATTATCCAACTCTTTATTTCAAACTTTTCCTTTAAAAAAACAGATGAATTTTCATAAATCTAATATTACTCTATTTAATGCATAATTTAATGACCTCAGTAATGACTCAATAACCCAATAATCTTCGGTCTTCTTTTTTTACACGCAAATTCAAAATAAAACATTTACATCTCCAAAATACGATAAACTTCTCAACAAAATCCAACTCCGTTAGAAAAAGGAATTCCCTCGACTCCTGAAACGCAGAAATCAAAAGAACCCAGCGAAGCATCGAAAAGCGCCGGAGCGCGAAATTCGAAAAGGTCTGCCCCGCGCTCGCTCTAAATAAAGCGGGGATGCAATAAAACTTATCTGCCGGGCTCGCGCGGGGCTCGCGGACCGAGACGGAAATTCTTGCTTAGATAAGCCGCTGTCTGGTCCCGGCGGCGGCGGGGCTCTCGTAAAATAAACGGTACAGCAGCATCGACGCGCCGCCGCCGCCGCCGCGGGAGAGAGCAAAGTACGCGCCGACGAAAATGCCTGTTTGGTCTAGATAACTCGGCGCTGATTGACGTTATTATGCCTCGCTTTTCCCTCCGCGCGTTTTGACGGATTTCCCGATCGCGAGCGGCTGAGCCCCGGTAAGCCCCTCGCGACGAGCGGCTGCCCACGCGATTTAATTCGATGGAAAACAAGAGGGGGCGGGTCGAGTGTCGCTTTTTTTTCTCGCGGTGTGATCGATATCTTGCTTCCGCGGACTAATTATGAAACGGGGAAATCGATGGAATACTGCGCGACGATGTGAAGGAAAGATGTCGCTTTTTATCACAACGTTTTATTATCGTGTCCATCTATGGTAAAAATTTGAAAAAGGTGGCCAAGATTCTCTCGTCGCTCGTAACGAAGAAAAAGACATTTCATTTCTTCCCGACGAAGAAAAACATATTTCACTTTTTTCCGATGAAGAAAAGCACGATTCAAATCTGCCACGAAGAAAAGCACTTTTCAGAATTTTGCCGCGAAGAAAAATATTTTCAGATTTTGCCCTAAAGAAAAGCACGTTGAAACGTTTTGTTCGAAGGTACTTGTATTTATTTCTACTTCCTGTTTTTTGCATACGAAATTTTCGGTCGCCGCACATAACATTCAGTGCTCGCATATGCTATTCGGCGCTCGCACATAACGTTCGGTTCTCGCACATAACATTCGGTGCTCGTATATAACTTTTAATTGCGATTGACGAATTAACTGGTGCAGTCGGGGAAGTTTGCGCGATAAATTCCGCTTAAAATTATTTTAAGAACGAGTCTTTGTGTAGGGTGCGCGAAAGCCCTTTTTTCTCCTCGAGCAGTAGATAAAACAGCCTGATGCAACTTAAGCGAAAAAAAGTCACGTAAAGCCGCTGTAATCACCTACTGGAGAAACTTTTAAGTGGCAATTCCGGAAAGTAGTGGCAATTAAAAGTTTTTAATCTTCTGTGATTGTCAATTTTTGTATTCATTATTTTTATTAATTTTTTTTTTCCATAAAAAGGAACTTGAAATTAACTTCACAATTTAAATTGTAATTTACTTCAATAAATGTCAATTTGCGTTTTAAATCTTTCTATCATATCCGAAAAATTTTCTTGTGCAGATAGACGTGGTATTTAGTGTATCTTTATTAATAATACAAAGGAGGGTCAAATCAATCTTTATTTAGAAAACTATTATGTTTTTTAGAAAAGAAATTTTACGCAGACTTACATTTTCAAGAAAAATTACCGTAGTCTCTATAGTAAAATTTAGAATAGTCTAAATCTAGCATAATTTATTATACTTATAGAAAATTTTACTATACCGTACAATAATTTTTCGACACAATGCCAGTCTGTGCCAATTTTCTAGTCATAATACAGTATTTTCTCCTCGAATTTGTTCTCAGTGTATCAATCAGAAAACAAATACTCTTCCTTCGCCTCGTAACAAACGCGAAACTCGTAGAAAACAAATATCCACACTTTTTTCATTAATCAAGGAAAAATTATTTATTTGCCCGGCAATAAACTGTCCAACTGTTTTACGATCTGCTCTCCATCCGCGGACGCTTTTATTACGCCGTAGTGTACGCTCATTTTTGGCAGATAATCCGGAGGCGCGTATACGAGCAGCGCGAAGATAAAAACATCGAGAGCACTATCCTAGCGAGGGTCGGAGTAACTAAAGTGAGACCCGCTCCGACGGGACGAAGCCACGTGTTCGCGCGGAGGATCGAAATTTTTCATTTATTTATTCCGTCGGCGGTCCTAACGAAGCCCCGGCGATTTATTTACTCGACCGGGCCGACCCGGGATTTCCGAGAGATCCTACCGCGTTTCCGGCGAAATTTCTCCCGCGCTGATTTTTTTTTTTTCGAGCTCGAACGGAACTCGTGCATTTTTTATGAACACCCGGCCGATTGGCTGACCTCCGGTATTAAATATGCATTAAATTCTTTTCTTTTTTAATGGGTTTGCAGGCTTTTTACACCTTTTCTTTGTTTTGCTGGTATTTTATCGTTTCTTTTCGGGATTAATAGCGATATAGCGAATGGGGAAAGGTTTTTGTTTTTTTTTTTAATCAGAATAAAGTGAGGTCATGTGGGATATAATGTACATTCATTAGACGTATTAATATTTTAGTTAAAAGCATTTTATTTTTAGAGTAAAATCATTAAAATAATTTACCCTTTTAAGTTGAATTAGTGAAGAACTACTATATTAGTAAAGTGCACTAAAATTTAGTGAAGTGTGCTTCACTAAATGATGATTATAGTAGAGAACAGTTCACTAATTTTTCATAATTTGACACTAACTCAACTTTAGAGAGTAACTTAATTTTAATGAAATGATCAGGTTATTGATTCGTAAAGTACTAGGTTTAAATAAACAATTTAATTAAAAAAAGTTAATTAAATAATATATTTAGGTTATTTATCTAAATATATTCAATAGAAAACAAAATTGCATAGTTTTTCAAGTACCCTTCTTATTTTCTTTACTGTAAATTATTTTAGTTCTCACGCGGATAAAAAAACTCCCCCAGGAAATTTTTCCGAGCGATAAGGAAGCTGTGCCTCGCCCTCGTTCCTCTACATCAAAAAATAAAAAAGTACCTCCGATAAAAATTCAAAATCCCCAAGATGAATTCCCCCGGACCTTATCGAGTCAGGGATCGGCCGCATCCGCACGTACCGCCAATTAATCTCAACAGAAAGGTTGCCGACGTCGTGGGGAGGGAGGAAGCAAACGAAAAAGCAATTATCCGATAAAAAACAATGTACAGGCACGGCAAGATCAGCTGGTACATAAATCGCCGAGGTGCCTTAGGGTCGTAGCCGCTAAACCGGTTAAAAATGAATTTTTGGCTACTCGTGCATGATTGTGTATAAAAAAATAAAACTAATTATAGATAATTATGTATGTTCATGAATAATCATATTTAGATTATGTCTCTACATATAGTGTAAAATTAACCATAAATTGGCCAATTATGGTTAATTTCATTTGAAATTAACTAATTCTGGTCAGTTTATAGTTAAGTTCTGGCCAGTTTATAGTTAGTTTATAGTTTCCACGAAGGATATTATTGAATATAATGATTTTAGTACAATTTTATTTAATTATGTAGTTAATATATAGTTTTATATAATCTGTGGAACATATTAAATCAAAAATTTGTTTACTGTACTTGATTATTGAACGTAATTATAAATCTTTATAAGTGACCATTCATAGTTATATGAACCTAGATGAATGTGCATAAGTAGGTATATATTTTCCATGTACAAAATTCATTTTTAACCGAGTGATGAAAATAAAATGTACACACGTAAGTACACATCTAGACTCACCGCTGTCGGCGTAGGTCTCGGAGCCGTAGCCGTCCTGAAGTCCGCTTGACCAGGTGCCCTCGTACTTGGCGGTGGAGGTGGTCGATTGTCTCACCCCGTAGCGGCCCTTGAAGCCCTGCGTCCACTCGCCCCGGTACAGCCAGCGACCCCGCGTCTCCATGCCCAAGCCATGCCGCTTGCCGTTCTGCCATTGGCCCTCGTAACACGAGCCGCTGAAACGTATCAATCATGTTTCCCGGTCATTGATTTACTTATTCACACATCCATTCTTCGGGGATTATGTAGGTGGTTCAACATATTTCATATTTTTTCCGCGCCGATGGTTAAACTTTAATTTATTCGCGGTGCTTACGGCCTTGCGGAAAAATAAGTGATAGAGAGGGATGTAAGATTTATGTTGATGTATTTTTTTTTCACTGATACTTAATTTGGGTACAATGTGTCAGATTATCTTTTTATCGTATCCTTATATTTTAGGTAAGGGATGCGATCCAATAATCCGAAAAATATTGCACAAATATTCTTTTGTTGATAAAGATGTAAACAACCGTAACTTGCTTTATTGTTATATTTTATGCACATTGAAAAAACATAATTATTTCGCGACTTTACTTGCGCAGAACAAGAAGAAATTTCTTTTATCCTTTAATGTAATTAAATTAAAATCGATTAACGTAGTATCCTTGGTAGAAAATTAACCATAAGTTGGCTAGAACTAGTTAATTTAAAAGGAAATTAACCATAATAGGCCAATTTATAGATAATTTTTTTCCAGGCATATAAAAAAACCACTTTTCATTACTGATAATGAAACAATAATCGCACACAACAACCCTGTAAAAAAATTAACCAGTAGTTGGCCAGAATATGCATATTCTGGCCAAATTATGGTTGACTCTTTTACACAGAGCGTCTATAATAAATGTTGACTTATTAACAAGGATATTTTTGCTTCCTCCACGAGGAAGCTTTTTTTAATTTATGAAGAGAAATTTCTTTTTGTGTTGAAAACTTATCTAATTTCTTACACAGAAAGTATTTTTCCTCCAATCGATTAAAAAAGTTTATTTATTTACGTGAGTCATATCCTTTCAGTATGAGACGTTTCCCTTATAAATCTGTTTCTGCATAGATGTATAAAATTATGCCAATTTTATTTCCTTTAAAAAAACAGAGAAGATATTTCATGAGCTACATTTTCATATTTTTTTAGAGAAACTTCGAATAAAAAAGTTTATTCACCTTAAAAAATGAGAATGAAATAATAAATTTTCTTATTTTTAAAATGAAACATTTATAGTACCCTCACTGTACTACATTAAGCAGCGACGAAACAGTAAAAAAGAAAATGAAAAAAAAATTGAAAAAAAAAGTTACCTATTCTAAATTTTTTACGTAACGAAGTATTATATAAAATACGTAATGCGGATTTCACGAGCGTGTGTCATTAGAAAACTCATAGACTCGCGTCGGTGTTTCTCTCGTGACAGCCGGATGAAAATAACCGCTGACGAGCTTTTGTAATTTTACGTTTATTGTTGCTACCCGCGATCGTTCGTCACTTTTTCGTGTTTTTCTCAGAAATTCCGCGCGCCCGTATCTCGGGAGACACGAAAATACAATTAAAAAGATTGCACGATGAAAAATGTGCGCCCCGTCTTTCCCTTCCGTAAGAAAAATTAATCTTTTTAATTAAGACACCAGCGCAATGATCGATCAAACGGTTATTGGTTTAGAAGCTAATTAAATAGTAATTAATAAATTAATACTTTTTCAAGTATGTACACTTTGAATGTCTGTAATAAATTTGTTGAATATTGTTCTGCAGAATAAATGTAATTCTTTTTTCAAACGATGGTTGAAAGAAGCTTTATTTATTATTCTTCGGGAGTAAGAATTTCGAGGTTAACTGCTGTCGTTCCACATTTCTTTCAGGAATTTCACTTATTTAATATAACATTTCTACCGGGTAATGATCACCCGAAAGAGAGTTAATGCAAATCATTTTTTATCTTCAATGAATTTTATGGAAATTTCTTCAATTATAAATTTTTCCTCTTTCTGCAATCTAAAATAGTCTTGACAATAAATTGTTTCATTTTTCTACTTTTTGAAGGGTTGAGATTTAAATTAGATTAGTTTATCTTGTAAAAACTATAATAATTTCATTTTTAAGAAATTTCACATAAAATTTCTTTGGTAGAAAATTAACCATAAATTGGCCAATTATGTATAGTTTCCTTCTAAATTAACCAGTTCTGGCTAACTTATGGTTAATTTTATATCAGAGTAAAAGAAAAAAATTTAAGAGCTACTGCTTCATTTTTTTCAGAACCAATGGATTTAATTGTTAATCTTGGTAAAAAATTGACTAGAAACTGGCGATTTTCCTAGCTTATTTAACTAAAACTGACCAGTTGCTAGTTAAATTTTTATTAGGAAACCAACTTATTCTATAGACGTTGAGAATAAAAATTTAAACATTTTCTAATTATAATTTAATTTTAATCTCGTTTAAAAAACCTAAATATAAACCTAAACACAAAAAAAATCATCTTTAGACCCATAAAAAAAGGTTCCTAGGCTATTTGACTAACACTGGCCAGTTTCTAACGTAGAGAATAGTAATTCAAAAATTTCCTAACTATAATTTAATTATAACATCAACTTAATTCAATCTTGTAAGCATTTTATTTTCATCATCAATAAAAACCTAAATATAAACCTAAACGCGAACTAAATCACCATCATTATCCCAATAAAGAAAGAAGAATCAGAAATCCAATCAATCAATTAAAAAAGAAAATCAAAATTAATCCCCTACATAACCTCCATAAAAGCTCATTTCCCCCCGACGCCCGAAGAAAGTGCGTGGCGGCGTCGTCGGTGCATCTGTCAAGCGCACGCGGTCGCCGCGGCGCGGGGGTCGACCTTGGCCCGATTGCGCGCCGCGGAGAGACGCGACGCATCCCTCGCGCGCGGATCTCGAAAAATGTAGGTTACTCAAAAATACGTATCGCGGAGCCGATCGGCGGCCGTCGGCCGGCCCTTACCGTCGCTGGTGGCCACACCGCGACCGATCGAACGCAGATTCCGCCTTGGAAACGCCGCCCGCGCATTTCACCACTAAACTTGATTGCTTCGTTTTTTATTACTTTCGGTGTACTTTTTCGGATTGAATCGTTTTTTATGCTCTAAAGTTTCAACTGGATTGTATAGTGATAAAAGCTTTTGCTGAAATTACCAGAAAGATACTAGATTTTCTAGTAGTTTATGGTACAAATTGTAGATATCACCTGGTATAAAATTAACCATAAATTTACCAGAATATGGTTAATTTTCTGGTAATTGGTTAACTTTGGGTAAAAATTCTGACCAGAAACTTTGCATATTGTAATCCGTTTCTGGTCGGAATCTGATCAGCTTCGGATTAACACTAATGGTATAACGTTTTATTCTAATAGATTAGTTACATTTTTGTCCCCTTCAATTTTTTTCACACATGCGGATTGTATAGTCATGAATTGTTCATAAACTTTTCCTAGGTTAATAAACCGACTAGAAAAGATGCTTAATTTGCTACCAGGGTCTGTTTAGTAAAATTTATTGAACACTTACTTGTTACTATAATTGTCTAGTATTTGAACTATCAACTGTTACTAAAAAAATAAAAGATACCATAATTCTAGTAACAATTACTATATTCATATTTACCAGGGTGTACAATAAGATTAACACTTGAATTTTTTCTCAGTGTGGGATTAAATCTCTTTCCTTTTTACTTATACGACTTATGAGAAGCAGAGTTAGGGAAAAATTTGAAGTTGCGTAAAATTTTCCGCGAAAGTAGCTTGAGTAATGTGGGCTTGAAATTTTCAAGCGGCAAGTATAAGTATCAAAGTAGATATAAGTCCGGCGAAACTTGCACATTAAGTTAGCGGGCTTTCGGAAATTTCGAAACTTGGAATAAACGCTAAACTACTTCGACGTGAAATAATGTCAAGTACGAATTTCGCGCTTTCCCAAAGCCCCTCGGCGCGCCGATCGTCACGAATTTTCGAGCGAGCTTCCGCGGAAGCGTCGAATTAAGGCAAGACTACGCTAGTAGCTCGATTTAAAAAATTACACGAGTCAATTTTAATTTTCTTACAGATTTACATTGTAGGAAAAATTGCAATAGTTTGTAACGAAATGTACAATAGTTTATTTTTAGTTTTATTTAAAAGAATTTTTTCAATAACGTCAGACTGAGAAAATATTTAGGGGAGTGTCTTGTAAAATTAAAAAAAATCACTATTGTATAAAAGTCTGTTCACATACTTGTATAATGATAAAAGAAGTTAACCAATGAATATTCAAGGTTCAATTTCGTATCTTTTCAATGATTCAACAGAGTTTCAGAATGTACCTTGCACATAAAGTATTGACTTTAGATTAAGTGTTTTCAGTACCATTTTCTTTGAAGAATAAAATCTGGTATTAATTTTTAATTCCATGCTTTATTTTTATTCAATTTCAATTTTGATAATTTGCTAAGTGCAACTTTTATTTATGAAAAAAAAATTGATTGACCTATACTACTGGAAAAATATAGGGCCAATGAGACGTCACGCGATTTTCGGATCTTTGTGAATCCGATTTTGTGATATCTTTTTGAATAAATATTAAACTAAAAAGAAAGAAAAAATACCTGTTTATTATGTCTCGGTATTCTATCCGACATAATTAAAAGAATTTGATTGTATTTTGCAAGCTTTCTTTTACCAGACGTACGCGACCCGCGCACGGCAGTAGTAAAAGTACGGCATAGGTGAGACGCGGTATTTTCCTAAATAAACAATCAATTAAAAACAGAAAAAGTGGGCGTCTATTATTTCCCAACATTCAATTCCACGTAGTTAACGAAATTTCATTTTATTTTCGACACAACATCCCAATTGACTATTGCTGCAACTTTTAACCGAGTATCTCTCTCCCTAAAAAAACAGCAATCCAGGAAAACAACGCCGTATTTGGGTATGCGCGACGTCAACAGGTCGGAACGACGTCACGTAGAGCACCGGGCGATTAAGTCGCCGCCGCCGCCGCCGCGGCCGATCCACGCGTCGATTTTTCAGCGCGCGCGCGAGGGGAGGTGTGCAGCTCACGCGACTACGGCAGCGATAGCATCGATTACCGAGCTCCTTGTCACTTTCGCTTTATTGGGTCGCCGGCGTTAAAGGCGGCGCGGCCGAGAGGGAACCGGAAATTAATGGCCGTCGCGATAGTGACTGATTATATTCGCGTATCGATCTTACGGGGAAGACCCTGAGCGCACCCCCGGGAGCACTTCCCGTGGGCAGTAATTAGTTTTGTATGAATTTCGAAGATTCTACTGGGACTGCCAGTCCTTTAATTTTCCTGGAAATTTTGCCACGCGAGCGAAATAATTGAATTTTAGGAAAATTTAGTACGAAAATTTAATTCCCGGTTTTATTCTGTTAAAAAGGAATGATTTTTTTATTTTCAGTAGAAAAAGTAGGGTACGGTCAGACTGTTTATGTAAATGTGCTGTGCCGTGTATTGGTACTACAGTGAAGGTATTACGGTGGATTATTAAAAATGAAAATTCACACAACGCATTAAAAAGTAAAAGGAACTTTTTATTCAATTACGAGATTAGGTCAGTTGTGAAAAGTTTAAAATACCGCATTTTTCCAAGATACTAGATTTCTCGGTACAATAAATAGCAAGCCGCGTTCCATTTTCAGCATTTTCCTGCTTCTCTACAAAATTAAAACAGTGGAAAAGGTTTTTAATTAAAACAACGGTGCAAGCAGCCCTGTTGTAATTTACAAAAGAAGCTTGTTAAGCGCACGTAGTAATCGGATTTAGGTGGATTTCTACACTTCTACAGAAAGTTTTCTCGTAAAAATGATGTTTACCGTAGAAATTACGGGAAAAAATTCATTGTGGAACCGTTTGTAATTCTGGAAGTTTTCACGGGAAAATCACTGTACTTTATACTTGAATCTTGAAAGCTCATGAAAAGCTCCGCAATTTTTTACAGGAAGCTCCATAAATATTACGACAAAAGCTCTGTAATTTTTTAAGAAATATTTCCGTAATTTTTACGGAGCTTTTCATACCATTTAATATTCAGATAAAAATTATGATTTTCCCATAAAAAATTAACCAGTGTGTCAAATTGTCTCATGATTATGTTTCTTCACGTATCCTTTTTTACAGTGAACTTCACCGTAACTATTATACGTACTGAAATATGATCCAAAAGCACATAATTATTTAACAAATTTTCTGCAAAGTAACTCTTATTCTTCAGGTCTTAAGGAAGTAAAAGATCCCTCGAACAGCTATTTTGGTCAGATTAGTGTACGCGCAGAGCTTGCAGAGCTTGTAGAACTCGTGCTTGAAAAAAGCTTGCACGATGTGCTTGCAAAATAAAATGAGTGTAAAACATTGAAAAATTTGAGCAAACGATGAAAATTTTTTTACATTTCATTGGAAAAATCTGCATCCAAATTTTGCTCTTTTTATCAGAAAGTTACCTTAACTTCTTCACCCACTACCACGCAAAAACATTCCACCACTCTCCCCTCGGAAAATAACCACCTGAATCCGTTTCGAAAAAAAAAAATTCCAAGCCCCCAACGCAGGTAGTACACTGTTTGCCCCCTGCGCACATAAATCAAAAGACCAATCCCCGGTCCCCGGCGAAAGAAGGTTACTCCCGCGTCGGCGGAGGGAGCGCCAAGTGCAGCGGGTCGACGGGCGCGAGCGTCGCAAAAACAAACAATGCTCGCCCTCTCGCTAATTAGCGCTCGGCCCGCGCCCCTCGGCCCGCGATGAATAATACAAGCGGCGCAATGTTCCGGCGCGCGAGCCAGAGAGCGAGAAAGAGAGAGAGAGATAGCGAGAGAGTGAGAGAGAGAGTGAGAGAGAGAGCAAGAGAGAGCGAGAGAGAGAGAGAGAGAGAGAGAGAGAGAGCACCGAGGAATCCGTTGGAAGCCGATCGCCCGTATACGCGCGCGTATACACGCCCGAGCGGGGGGGCTATTTCGAACCGCGCTATTTTTATGTTTACCGCGGCTCGCTCGCTCGCGCCCCGCGTTACTTCTCTCGAGGCTGAGCCACTGCCGCCGAGCCGGTTCCTAAAGAACTTTGACGAGGCCCCCCCGAAGCGATGACTCGCGCGAGGAACGCGTGCAGCTCCCGACGATTCGCCGATAATCTATTGCGACCGATCACGCGGCCTACTCGAGATCGGCTAAAGAACAGATCGTGATGTATCCCCTGATTCATACTTTCTACGTTGTGTGCGTATGCACGCGAGAATGCATCTTTGTGCAAATGAAAATGCACCTGTGTTTGCGCGCGCGTGTGTGTGTGTGTGTGTGTGTGTGTGTGTGTGTGTGTGTGTTTGAGAGTGTGGGTGTGTGTGTGAATGTATGTGTGGTTGAGCAGGTGAGAGTGAAAGGGAGAGTGTATGCATATATTTAAAGTATAAGAGATTTTGGAATGCATATACAGTACGTAAGTGTGAGTAGGCTCGTGTAGGTGTGCGCCTGCTAATTATAAGCGGTGAATAAAAGACTGTAACGCTACCGAATTTAAAAAGTTTACTCATTGTATAAGAATCGCGTGAGTCATTAAGTCAATGGCCTAATTTTTAAGAATGCAAAAAAATTGTAAGAAAATGAGTGTGTACCGTTAGATGAATAGGATTGTTTTAAATTTAAAATTTTTGTTTATTATCGAACCTAATTCTTGAACAATAGAAAATAAGTTTTTTCAGAGAATTTTGCACTCATTTCAGAGAAGTCTGCACTTACGAAACTGAAAAGTGCATTTAATTTTGAACAATCTAGAAAACTGCATTTATGAGCTACAATCGTTATCTAAGCATACATAAAATAGAAATATTTGACCATATCCGTAACCATAAAATATACCGTTTTAAATTAACATGTAAAATTAAAAAAAGAATTTATTTCCTCATAAAATAGATTCCAGTTATAATGATATTCATGAAACAAGAATTCAATAGAGTTATTTTCCGGAGCAGCGAGCACAACAGCTCCGCGATTGTACAGATCAAAGCCGTCGGGTCTACATCGCGTTCTCCGAACGCGAAATTCTATATCGCACGCGCGATGTGCATTATTGCGCGCGCCTCCATTCGCGCATGCAGGTCCGCGCGTGCCTTACTCAAAGCTCCCTCTCGAGAGCTTTCCATTCTCGAAGTTTACGGTGCTGCATCGGTCTATCCCGGCCCATTTGCTCGTAGATTATAGACTAATGGCTTTCAATTTCTTGATTCAATTACGTAATTCCCCTTTTCCGTGCGCCTCTCGCTCGCGATAGTCGATTACAACCCTTCCCAACCCTACCCGCGCGGGTACAAAGTATAAAAAATTACACATTGAAAAAATTGCTTACATTAAGCAATTAATTGCTTAAAAGGGCACGAGTATTTTGGTTGTAGTTAAGTTCACCAAGTAGCAAACGTTAAGCAATTGAGAAAAAAAAAATCAAATCAAATTCTATAATAAACTATGTCAGGTAGAATATCGAAAAATTAGTTTACGTTAGACAGAGGAACGTATTTTTTCTTTTTTTAATTTAATGTTTATTAACAAAGATATCGCACTTTAAAAATCCGCGTAACGTCACAGTCGTTTACTATATAGATATGCTACGCTGCTATGACGTCGTGTTTGTTGTAAAACGTATTAAGTTATAAATCTCTGCTGAAATTAACACAAATTTTATGTAAATTTCTGCCGAAAAATACAAATATTATTTTCCACTACTAAATTAGAAAAATTTACTATAAATTAGTGAAAAATTAATGCAATGAAAACCTGTTTGTAATTAAACTACTATTTTTAGTAATTTTTACTAATTTTGGTAGTACATAGATCACTATTTCCTCCTTTAATTAGTGCATTTGCACTAATTTGCAGTGGAACACTCTTAACTAATCAAATTAGTGCATTTGCACTAATATTTAGTGATCTTGCACTATTTCAACTTTAGAAAGTAAATATAAAATTTACAAAAAACTATTCTCTTCTATTCTACATAGTAATCATCATAAAAATACGAAAGTAATTTTTATCGAGCTATTGTCTATTTGTCAAAGCGAAAGAAAGCGTCGCGTCGCGTCCAATTCCCGCAGAATCCGCAGCGGAAAGTTCCCCGGCGCAAATAAAACGTTCTCACCTCGGCCTTGAAAAACCACCCAGAAAAAGAAGCCTCGACGGCCGCGGCGGCTTCTGCAGCTCGTTTCGTAATTCGTGCCTCGGCGCGCGAGCGAGGAAACCGGGAGTCTCGACCGAAAAAACGAAGAAGTAGAAGAAGAAGAAGAAGAAGAAGAAGAAGAAGCGGAAGAGAAAAAAACGGTCCCGCGGCGGCCCTGAACCGGCGGCGCGGGGTTCGAGCCCCAGTGACCTGGACTCGCGCGCTCGCGCGGGGTCTGTCCTTGCACTCGGTGACCCGCTTTCGCCGCGCCTCAGGATTCCCTTCCCGCGCGGCGCCCACGGCTCGCTCGCTCTCTCCCCCCTGCGCGCCCGAAACGTGTCAAGGTCCGCGCCTCTCGTGCACGCATCCCGCGCCGTTTCGGGCTCGCGGCGCCCGGATTATTCCCGTAGAGCCGAGGCGATGGGGGGAGAGCCTCGCGAAACTGTACACACGCCGGTGGGTCCGACTCCCCTGTTACCCACGCTCTCTTTTTACGTGCACTTCCTCGGGAGATGGGATTCCGTTACTTCTTTTTTATTCGACGCTTTTTAGCTCGATTTTTCTCGAGGGTCGGGAGGTTTATTCTTGCGGCTGCCAGGCTTATGTCATTTTACGTATCGAATGTGGATCGCGTCGAGTTAATGGATGTATCACGTTTTCTCTTCTTTGTTCGTACGATTTTCTGGTGATGTAGTAAATAACTTATTTTACGTTTCTTTTATTTTTGTATGAATTGTAAAAAATGATAGTTGAAGAAAAAGACATTTAAGAAATGCTGGTGGAAGATTAACCATATGTTGGCCAGAACTGGTCAATTTAGAACGAAATTAACCATAAGTTGGCCAGAACAGCTTAAAGAAACTCACCATAAGTTGGTCAGAACTGGTTAATTGTCCAATTTTAGATAAATTTTCCACCAGGGAATTTAACTTACTCTTACGACACTTTAAGTATCGAATGTGGATCGCGTCGACCTAATGGATGTATCATAATTTTTCTTTGTTCGTCTGATTTTCTAGTGATGTAATAAGTTGCTTTATGCTTCGGTTATTTTTGGACGAATTGTAAAAATAATTATTAAAGAAAATTTAAGAAATTTAACTCATTCATGTGTCATTTTAGTATTGAATGTAGATCGCGTCGACCTAACGAGTGTAAGTTTCGCATTTTTTTGTTTATACGATTTTCTGGTGATGTAATAACTTGTTTTATGCTTCGTTTATTTTCGCACGACTTGTAAATATGGCAGTCGAAGAAAATGTGATTTATGAAATTTGACTTACTCTTATGTCATTTTACGTATATCGAATATGGATCACGTCGACCTAATGGATGTATCACGTTTTTTTTCTTCATCTATCCTATTTGCTGGTGATGTAATAACTTATTCCATAATTCGTTTATTTTCGTACGAACAATAAAAATGATAATTAAAAAAAAAGAAATTTTATTCAAAGTAGTTAAATTTGATTTTTAATCATATTAAATTAAATATTTTCGAAAGACGCGGTGCTGCAGATTGGAAAGGATACGGCGATTCCCCTGATGAAAAATTCTTCTCATTTTTCTTCAAGTTAATGCGAAAGCGTAATTTGAAATGTAATCCCTGGCAAAGAAAGGCGAATTCGATTGAGCTTTCCGATTAGAAAAAGGTCGGATTAAAATAGATTTTCAATTAAGAAACACACGTCTCCCAGTTTTCCGGATTATCAAAATTCTTTACTTCTTTTTTCTCTTGAAAATAAAACAATAATTATATTCAAAAAAGAAGAAATAACGAAAAATAAAACAAGATTCGCACAATGACTGTAAGCACGAAATATAATTCTGAGTCGACTATATAATGCCTATTGTACGGGTCTAAAGTGGATTATGAATCTTTTAAAACAAAAGCTATTTTTGAAAAGTTTCACATCAAAGAAGAAGTCATGTACAAACTACTTTCGTCGAGCAGCCTTAAAGAACATTACTTCAAAGAGTTTGAATTGTACGTGCTACAACTAAATATAAGCACTTGCTTAGTGCACAATTATAACTCGGCAAAAGTAAATCTAGCGGGAAAATTTAACGAATTTTGATGTTTTAAAGAGAGCGCTGACGTCCGCATTAGCTAAATAAAGCGCCACAATAGACGTTTTAAAAGGTTAAACGAGTGGACATAGCTGATTTGTTATAAGTATACACTCCGCTTTTTTTTTTCAACGTCGCGCGCAATAAATTCGCTCCCGGACGAGAATAAATTAATGGAATACTTCGTTAGACCGTGAATAATCGATCGATGGTCCGAGTGCAAGTAAAGCTCGATCTATCATTATAGACTAAAAATATTAAGGGAACGGAAAATCAACTTTATAATTTACTTTTTTTTCGCAACTGAAATACGTAATTTGCGTCAGAATTAAAGCGGCTCGTATGGTTTCGAGCATTATTTTAGAATGCCAATAATTCGTCCGGGTGTGGACGTCGGGGTATTTCGGGAGGGAACAGTATTTACATTGTATTTTTGTATGCAACTGATGTACACGCTCAAATAAAAATAGAACTTTTGGCAATTCTAGGATACTTATTTTGTATTATTCGCGCTATTAATATTGCCTAAAGACTGCAGAAATATTTTTGGGTTTCGAAGCGTCACGACAGAATGAATACTTAATGCGTTATGTCACTTTTAAATCAGATTTATCATCGATTTTCTTTTTATTTCAGAACAGCGAAGTATTTAACTTAGCGCGTCGTTTAAAGGTATTGGGGATTATAAAATATAATAACTGTCGTGGCCTGGTTAGGGGGAAAGTTTTAACAATTATCTTCCAGTATTCGTCTATTTTTACTCACGTGCAAGCACATGGCATGATCAACTTGAGCTTAGTAAAATATTCCGTTTTAAGTAAGAAGGTCTGTTTTCATGTGTTTGTGCACACTGAATTGTGGTTATAGATTTTCATAAGCTTCGCGTGTTATCAACCTTTCGTTTTCGACTGATGTTCTGCGGTTGAACAGCTGGAGCTGCACAAATTAGTGTAGCTCTTGCTTACCCTTCAACCACAGCTGTTTCACGACGAAGTATAAATATTGAATTGACCCTGGTGAAAATCGATCTTTTTTAAGTAATAAGAAACTGGTTTTTATATAGTAAATTACCAATAGTTGGCAATTTTTGTTCATTTATTTAGTATAAAAAACAGGGTGTGACTAAGATGTGGATTCACTTCTGCGGTATCTAATAAGACTGTAAGTTTTGAATTCTTTTTTGTGTACGGACTTCAGTAGTATACTAATTTATTTGTTTATCAAGTTGTGGGAGGAATTTTATTGTTTAAAGAGCAAAATTGATGCCGATTTATTATCAAGGAAGAATTGGCCCCATGAATTTGACCGTGACTACTGAATGTCGCATTAAATTTGCACTTTTCTACTGATTTTAGCATATTTCACCCTTTTTTAAATTCATACTTTGGATAAGATCTGTATAATAAAATAATTCAAAATTGTTGTTCCGAATTTCTCTTTTTTAACGAATTTCAATGTTTTTAAGGTTCGTGAATTAGAATAATATATTTTTAATATTTGTTTGAATGTATGTAATCAAATATTGTGACCACCATAACTCATAATTAGCCGAAGTTCAGCTTCTATAGTGAATATTCAGTTTAATTCAATGGCTTTGAAGATTTGTTTAGATAAAATGACAATTTTTAAAAACTTTTTTAATATTTTTTTTCAATTGTGCTAAAGATAATATATAAAATATAGACCAATATTGTTAAAGCAAGTACGTTTGATTTCCACTGGAAAGTTATTTTCAATTTAAAAGTACGGATTCGAAAAAGTTTTTTAAAAATTAACTACACTCAGCAGTTATTCTCGTTCCATCAGTAGACAAAAACAGTATAATATTCTAACCGCGTTTATCTTTATTTCGAAATCTGCTAATTCAGTTAGCAACGGATTTTTTTATTCTAAAGTTCTTTTAATCGATTAAATACACCGAGAAAAACGTTTTAGTAATTTTTTAAAAAAGCATATTTGTCTAAGTATAGTATCTAATCACAAATTGTCATTTGGAGACTTTTTGTAAACGGTATTGTAAAAATTTCACAATAGACAATGCCCATGGATTATAAGTGAGAAAAAAATATAGAATAATGTACAAAACTCTAGACTTTTCTTAGAGTTTATAAAAATATACAATTAAAAAAACATTGATTTGGGAAAGTGAAGAAAAAGTTATAGGAACAACAAGAATGCAGTTTGTTAAAATAAGTAGAAAAATCAAAGTTTCATGCGACATTCAGTATCAATAATTGCAAAAAGTAACTTTTCCTTTTGATACCAGAGATAAATACGTTCGTTTTTATTTTAAAAAGTAGATATAATGAAAATTCTACTTTTGAAAAGTAGAAAGAATGAAATTTCTACTTTTTAAAAGAAAATTCGTACTTTTCGAAAGCAGAAATCAATCATTGTCTACTGTTTAGCGTCAATTTTCCTACTTTAGACTTTAGGCTATAATAAAACTTACTGAACTTCAAAAATTACTAAAACATTTCTCCCACTGTACATCACACATAATAAAAAAAATAATTACAAACAAGACTCACCTAGGCCACGTGTAGACGCCGGAGACCTCGAAGCCGTAGTGCCAGCTGCCGGAGTAGGCGCCCTGTCCCTTGGGCCCGGTGCACACCCCGTGTCCGTGTGCCTTGCCGTCCTCCCAGCCGCCGCAGTACGTGCCCCCGTCGTCGAAGTCGAATCTGCCGCCGTTGACCTGGGCCCGGTTGGGGCCCATCGTCGTGCCGGGCCCCAGCTGCTGGTGGCCGGGGCTCTGCGGCATCTGGGCCCCGCCCGCCACCCCGTTCGGGGCGCCGGGCTGCTGCCCCGGGCCCTGGGACTGCTGCTGCTGCTGCATCGTTGCAGGGCCCACGGTGCGACGCCGCTACCCCCCTCGCCCGTGGCTGGAGGCTAGGGCCCCGCGAGGCTTCACTGGCTCGGCCGCCGTAGGAGCTCGCTTCTCTCGCTGCTGCTGCTGCTACTATCGCTTGGCCCCTCGCAGAGTCCCTCTTCCATCCTCGATCGACTACGCTCCAACTGCGCTACGGCTGAAGCAGAGGGTGTATGATTAATTGTCGGTATTCGATCCCTTGGCGGCGATTGTGTGGGGATGAGATGAGTAGTCGGGGAAAAATTGCTTGACCATTGATGGATACGTTTTTGCTTTTCATTCTTTGAATTAATTGTACGTTTCCGGATTGTAAATCAAAAATATTGGGCCCACTCAATTAATTATAAGTTTGCAGCTTCCTTGGTAGAAATGTCGACATTTTCAATGTCCAACAAGCTAGATTATGACCATTAAAAATAGCCATTGAGTGGTACACTTGTAGTAAGGATTTAAATTAAAAACTTGAATTTTTTAGAATAGCTAGAAAATGACCACATAATGGATATTATTAATGTTAATTTCCTAATCTCAAATTCTCAGTTCAGCAATACTTTGAATTTATCGACATTTTATTGGCAGTAAGAGACCATTTTCTTGGACAAAATGTGACCAGAAAAACTAGTCATTATTTGTCATGTAATTATTAACACTGGTCAGTTTGTTTATTGCTGATGTTGCTGATCTGTTTGTTGGTCATAAATTATTTAAAATTTCAACCAGGATTGTTAATTTAAAAGATTGGGCCCACTCTATATGTCTCAGTATATGGTTCAAGCATTTTTTTGGACGGAATATATGGTAAATATGTATAGATGAAAAAAAATGTATAACAATACTACTTTTTTTCATAAATTCTGAATAAAGTATTAATTGCGGTATTCCTATCGCTTCTGGGAATGAGTCGTCGGGAAAAAATTGATTGACCATTGATAGACTCGCTTGTCCTCGTTTTCATTGGAGTTTTTTTTGCATTTCATTCTTTAAATGTAAATGATTGAATCCACTCAATACTTCTCACAAGGAAAAT
>UXGC01001232.1:0-29959 GCA_900480045.1 Eurytoma adleriae
GAAAAAATGTTCGACAACTGATATCTCAGTTTTCAGATGGAATTGTGACTGCAGGTGGGTATAAATTTGTAAGAAATGTTATATAATATCATCATAAAAGCTTTTTATATTTTTTAATTCTAAACTTTTTTTTCCACAGATAAAAAAGTAAAAAAATTGGCTCTATGTCCGATAGCCCCTTAATTAAAAAAAAACTATGAACTTTTTCCAAATTTAATAAAATTTAGTGATTTCTAGACTATAATAATGACTGTTATAGCTTTCGTGGAGTCATAGATTTTAAAGGGATGTACTACTGAGAAGGAATTCTAAGTAAAGGAAAAACAGTCCTCATTAAATACGCCCGATTAATTAAGAAAAATTTGAATTTTAACATAATTTACAGCGCATAAAAATTAATTTCATCATCAACACAAAATTATATTTCAAAAACGTATTTTTTTTATTTTTTTAAATAATTATTTTTATTGCTTACTTCAATTTATCCGAGTATAATTTTTAATAGTTATAAGTAACTGTACAAATCAATAAAAATTACAATTTTATTTTTTTACAGTTAATGTTGCATGAATTTAAAAAAAAATCAAAGCAATAATTGGTACAACAGGACAAAATCTCGCAACCAGTACTTTGGGGCACGATAGCATCCCGAGCAAAATTTCCTGAAGCTCTTATAAACGCCGGCGATTAGACGTTAGCAGCGGGTACTTGCTTAACGATTGGTGACGCACGGGCCCGTCAGGGGGAGTATCATCTTCACGCGGCGGAATGCGAAAATAATCGCGAATAATTGGACGCGGGCTTTTCAATTGCGAGAGTGCGGCTGCAACCTCCCGTGTCGCTTCTCTCTGATATCCCGTCGCCGGCGTTCCTCATCTTGGTCCAACGTTTACCAGAAAATTTTTTTTCCTATTAATCACCATCTTTAATTAGTATGCTAAACGTCTGTTTTTCTGGAACTGGAGGTGTGATTTAAAAGGGATATCTGGAATAGTTTTGAATTTTTTTCTAGTTCATCCGCTTATTAATTTGCTCTTTATGGAGATTAGAGCACACATTTATAAAAATGTGAAGAAAAATTAGGTGATAGGTGAGGTGTTAAAAGATTTTCACGGATCTAATTTGAAAAATATTGGTTGATTACTGCTGTTTGCATTATTTTTAGTACTATCTGAATAATGAATGACATACCGTCAATTTTTAAAGGTGCCCGCACTAAAGCGTTCAATGCACTTTATAAGTTAAATACCCAGAAAAGATATGGAAAATTATTTAAATTTCTTTGGAGCTTACGTGTTTCGATGAAACTCTCTTAGTATTTGACTTAATGGCATTAAGTTATTTACTGGAAATAAAGTTACCCAGTTCCAAAATTCACCGTTCAAGAGTCGACTACGAAAAGAAGGAAAGCTACAATGTTCTACTTTTAAATTTCAATTTAAACGCCGTATATGTAGGGTACGGTGCAACAGATTTGTACAGTTCCAGTCGATTTTTTTTCTCTGAATGTATTTATAATGAGGAAGGATTTAAAGTTTCTTATGGAAAATCACGCAGTAATTCACCCAGACTTGCTCCTTTCGTTACATTAAATATGCATAACCCATCAAAATTTCTTTCACCTTCGTTACTTCGATGGCTAATTGAGATACTCCAAAATTCCAAGCACTGCAACATCCAATTAACATTCAAGACCCATCGCATTCCTGATCTCTTATCCGCGCTAAAACAATCCACAATGGGCAGCATGGGAATCACAACAAAAGGTGCCAGACCGAAAATAGAAGGTAGACGCTCAGCTCACGTCCGAAAAATTCGAGGTAGGGTCAAAATGATAAAAAAAAGCAGATTTCTACTCAAGCTCGTCAACGAGTTGTGCAAACATCAAAGGACACTTGAGTCGCGGAGCGGATAAATTTTCACCAGGTACCAACATCGTCGGTTGTCGGAAATAGCTGCTTCCACGTGAGTTCGATGTGTTCACTTTTTTGCTCGCTCGCGGCGAGCTCCGCTTCCTCTTGGCTTATTTTCGGACGGCAGGTGTTGGCCTGCCGCGGGAGGAAGCAGGTGATCCCTTGACGTAAGAGGCGACCAGCGAAATTCGCAAGTGGTTTTTGCCAAAGCGATGCAGGAATGAGCAGCGGATGTTGTAGAAAGGTGCTTGGGTTTGAACGAAAGTTCAAACAAATTTAAAATGATTTAAATGTTATTTAATTTACATGTTGTTACATGCAACTTTTGATAATTATTTGTGTTGGTAATAATATGATGTTAATGCGATTCACTATCATAACAAAAACAAGTGAAAATCTGACTACTAAAGGCTTCATAACAAAGGCCATCACTTTTGTAAAATGTAAAAATTTAAAAAAAAAAGAGTTTATTAACTGTAACGATTGAACAATACATCATCCAAGGAAAAAATCTGGAAATATAAAAACGAGCGCAAAAAACCGTTGCTTTTAAAATCAATTGACGCAGAGAGTCCAAACACACCTGCACGTAAGACAGACCGTTCGAGAGAAAGAGAGCGATAGAGAGGGAGAGGGAAAGATATGAGAGTGAAAGAGAAAGAGACCTCTTTAGAAAAAAGTGAAACTTACGAGCAGCGCGTGTGTAAAAGCGGGCATTAAAGGCCAAGAAAGCGACAAATTGTACAATCGTGTCTTTGTAAATTGGCGAGCGCTCTTGTATTAGTATGTACGAGTGCGCACGTGTTTGCGAACATCTGACATCATAAAATGGGAACCTACGCGCTCTTATCTTATCTACGCCCGAATGCGTCCACGGCTTGGAGTAAGAGGCGAGCGGAACTCGAAGCGAGTGCAAGTTTTAAAAGTCTCACTGAAAATTGTGCACTCGCATTCGTAGGAAAAAATTTACGCTTTTTAAAGCAGCGAGCATTGTAGGATCGTGATTATTTCGAAGGTTTTCATTAGTTACCGGTGGCTTTTTTTTATTTTATCGAGTATTGTTTTTTTATTTTTATTTTTTTTTTACACATTTGAGAATGTCTACTTATCTTTTTAATGTATCTGACTTCATTTATATTTGTAAAATAATATAGGTCATATCTTTAAGGATCGTAAGGAATAACATATGTAGAGTATAATTATACCAGAGTTTAAGGATTGGAAATAAAGTATTATGTTTTCATATTTTCAAAGATCATTTTACTATTTCAGAAGGTAACGTTTTAAAAAATGCACTGAAATATGTTAGTGATTAATTTCGTAGATTTGTGACAGCAAATATATATTTCAAGATTATCATATTCACATAATTCAAAAAAATAATCTGATTTCAAAAATTTTAAATGGGTGAAACACTTTTCCTAGTTAAATTCAATACTTTCTCGAGTAATCAAACATGTTACATCCATCAAAAAAATACCTCATTTCAATGTTGTACTTTTTAAATGCATGTTTTCCTTATATTGTGAAGGAAAATGTTGATTTTAATTTGGAAAACTACAGAACGAAAAGTAAAATCTCCGAAAACCTCATAAAAAACAAAATAACACTGCGGCTAATTCCGTTGTCTCGGCCCGAGCCTCGTCATTCGTAAACTTCCTGCAAGGGGCGTTTCTGCGTTTGTTCCGTTTCGCCTTGGCGGGCGGCGGCGTCGTCCCATCGCAGGATCCAGCGAAATTCCAGTTTCGCGCGCGATTCCCTCCTCGCGGATCGAACGGGTTCTGACTTTTTATTATCGCCGATACGGGAGCGTGGAAATATGAATACGTCCGCCCCGGGACCTTACCCGCCTTACTTTACGCGAATTCCACGGCGTCGAACTCCGCGAAGCGGCGGAGGAAGAAAAAAAGGAGGAATCGCTTCTATTCCGGTTGAGCGCGGCTATATCTTTTTGCGCGCGTGGAAATAGAAACGTTCGGGCGTGTAAGGCAGATTTCCCGTCGTTTATAAATCGGAATTTATTTGACGCGCACGCTGAAACATCGGCATGGGGATTACATTCGCATCGTTTAAACGCAACAACGTAATTTCGTGGAACGAAATGGGATTGTTCATTAAAATGCAAAACTCGAGTTTACTGCTTATTAACCTTATTATGGAAAAATAAAGTTGAGCCATCGGGGAAAAGTACTGAGCTTATTTCTACATTACTGTAATTTAATCTGAACTAGAGTAATATAGGTATTGATGCATTTTGTGTTGCAGCATTGAAATGCGAAGAATAATCGCTGGTGATAATTGTTCATTTTTCATTTTTAGGTTATTTATTATGTAAAATACTTTTTTTTTATAAAAAAAGCCACGATGCCATCTTCTACAAGGAATACAACTCATCTTGTAACCTGATTAATAGTTAGCCTGATTTTTAGTAGCTAAATAGTACTGGTTCGGATTATTTCTATATATGAACCATATTTGAGGATAAATTTATTGTATGCTTCATAAATTAATAATAACAATGATCACTAATTAGTATTCCAGATGCAATTAATGGATCACAATTTAGTGAATTAATCTTGTATCAATGTTAGAACTCATTAAAATTGTCTTTTGTACAGGTATTGGTCACAATTGAGTTTTGATATGGGAGATTATTTTATCCCAACATGGTTGGAGGCAGATGTGTTCATTACATTAATAGCTACCTCGTAGACTATACTACTTAGTAAATTACTAAGTAGGTTACATACTACCTAGTAGGTAACCTACCTTGTAGGTAACCAACCTAGTAGATAATCTACCTAGTAGGTAACCAACCTAGTAGATAATCTACCTAGTAGGTAACCAACCTAGTAGATAATCTACCTAGTAAGTAACCTAACTAGTACGTTACTAAGATGTAGCCAGATGCTTAAGCCATATTGAAATGACGTGATGACCATAATGTCAAATCCCAGTAGTTGCACTTCCCTTTGCCGTAACATTAATTCTCCAGAGAACGAAACAACAGTTGATATGATACGGTTTGTGGAGCAAACCGAGCATTGTGCGATAGATGTACCCACATTTTCCGTGTATATATTTAAAAAGAACGATATAGTCATTATGTACTTTCACTCTCTTAGGTATACCGTAATCAGTAAAAATTGCACTCCAGTTTTACGCCTAAAATCTAGTTCGTTTGAAAACAATGAACCAAAATTAGATATATATTTTTTTACAGAAGACAAAACGACAAAGGTTTGGTTCACATAGACAGAAAAGAAAACTGAAGTCATATGAAGCCATATCAAATTAACTCATTAGTCAATGGTTAAATCTAATTTTTCATTAGTTTGTGATAGAGCGCGAATTTTAAAAACCTTTTTTGTTTAATTTTGTCATAGGAATTATGAATGTTCGTTTTTAAATAAAATCCAGCTAAAAGTATTTCTCCACATTCATAAATATAAATCTTCATTCTTCGAATGATTTTAAAATAATAGTATTTCTTCAACAATAATTTATTACTTTAATGTTATATATCGAACACACACTATATTTTATATTTAAGCATCAGTGCGCTGATGGTAGATATGTTTATATGTACGCGCGCACACGGTCCATTACCGTTTGAATGATGTCCGACAGTAAATTGTTTTGCAAAGTAGGGCCAAGAGTGAACTCATGCTTACTCAATAATAACAGGTCATTTTTCGGTTAATACCTTGGAACACTACCCCTGGCAACCATATAATTCAGGAAGCATCGCGCGCGTACTACTACGCTATACGCGTTATGAAATAATTATTGCCATCCGTGTTTAGATTTCGTGCGGCGTGTATTAATGGATCCATTTTATTTTTGCTAACTGTGAATCACTCTTGTTTACTTTAAATAATAGGGTAATTTTAAGTTAACCTGACTTATTTAACACATTTCGTTTTGATGATTTCCGCATTTAATAAAGTTCGAGTTTTTACGAGGTTTATGACCTTTCCAGAGAGACGAAGTTATGATTATGACTGTCACGTGAAAGTTTTTTTTAATATGAATACTTAATGCATTTTTTATGTGCTTTCTTTCACAAAGGAAACAATGACTTTATGTATCTCTACTATGACAATAAACTAATGAATACTAAATTATTAATTTCTTAATTACATCCATATAATATCAATTTGATGCAATTCTTTTGGAATAGAATAGTTTTTTATTGCTTGATAAAGTACAATATTAATGCATAAAATGAATATAATACATGAATTAAAAGATCGAAATATAACGATTTTATAATACTGACTAGTCATTTCATAAATAACAATAGAAAATTGCATTTGTGTGATATTACAGACAAAAACTTAAACACTAATACTACTGATAAGAAAGCCGAAGTATCATTAATGTTAATGTTATTGATGCAGATTAAACATCACTAATCAGCACCTCAGATATCTTGAAAAAAAGCGATTGCAGAATGTTGTGAAGCACTTAAAGTAGCAATTTGATTGGTTAACCAATAAATTTCCGGTAAGCTTTTAAAGCATCTATTTATTCTAAAGTTTGTAAAATAATTTTGTTAAAACATACGTACTATACTGATTCATTTTCTAACCTCAAAAATTAAAATGCTGCACAACCTGTTAGGCAGCATAATACATATATTTCTTTGAGTGTACATTAATTATAAAATAGATAGCGTTGACATTTGAGTATTTTTCCAGAATTTTACTAAGAGATATAAAAAATTGTAAACATAATTTTACGATTTTAAACTAGCAGTAATTCCTTGATAAACAAACTCCCTTCAAATAATCAAACATTGATTAATAATAATCACCATCTAACACATATTTCGCGCTTAGCAAAATGAAGCAGTGAACAACTCTCATTCTTATCACACTAGAAGTCTGAAGTTGAAGATTCAAAATTTCGCGCCAAATTTCCGTCACAATACGTCACAATTTGTAAGCCAATCAAATTTCAAATATCCACGTCAAACTGACCAATCACAATCAATAGAGGCTTCACTTTTCATCATTCTCTTTTTTAGTAAGGAGGAATCCGTGTGCATCAAAGGCATCAACTATGCAGGTCTTATACAATTTTCCTGGGACGCGGAACCTACCTATATTTTTATTTGCAAGGAATCAACTATATATCTTTGAAGAAGGCATCTTCTACGTGTAAAGTCTAGTTCAGGTCTGTCAAGTTTGACATATACTTCTTCTATCACGAAGAAAGTCAAATTGTTAGACTTTTCCTTTAAAATTTTGGAAAACAATCTATATTTTGCTATAGTTTTTTTAAGAAAAACTGGTAAGTCCGGTTCATAGTCTTGAGATAAGCAGCCGCGACCGGACTGCATTCAGGCTCTTTCTAGACGCGTCCCAGACTGTTTTTTTACAGGGGCCGTCACAAGAGAACCGTCATCATCGCGGTGAGCGTCGTCGTCGGCGAAGCCCGGCTGGGCGCATATTATGCACGCTCGCGGGTCTCAGCGTGAAGCCTGCTGCGCGCTCGCGGGGGGATTTGGGTCGAGGCGCAGTTATGATTTTCCGTGGGGCCCCGGCGCTCGTAAATAGCTCGGCCGGCCGCGCACTGTCAATGCGCTCCGCGGTTTAACGACCTTTCCACTCTCAGCCGCGCGCGCGCGCGCGCTCGCGCCGTTAATTCGCCCTGCTGCCCGCCTGACTAACTGGATTTCGCTTATCGCGCGGCGAGCGACCGGCGGCATCGTCGTCGGGGCGCGCGCCACGCCAATCATTAGGCAAGCCGAGAGCGAGACTCTCGAGGGCCTGGAGATGCATCCGGGCCGGTTTTTACTGGTTTTTTTTTAGAGGCCATGTGATACTTGGGCATGAAGATGTCGCTTAGGGGAACGGGGACCTCTTCTGTTTTAAGAGATGGTTCTGGATTTTGATGCCTGGTTATTAGTTTTTTTGAACTGTTTTTATACTGTTATCGGGTAATTTATCTGAGGTGCGTGTTCGAGGAACATTTTTAATCATACATGCGTCTTACTTTGAGGGGAAGAGACTTAACTCGTTCATTAGTTGACTAATTCTTGATAAAATAAACATGAAGTAGAAATAGGTTCTTCGATGAAAATATTGAAATTTCACATCTAATGTAAATGATAATTTTGTTAAAGTATGCATATTTCAAATTCTTCAATACTCCTAATAGTATTAGAGCGAAGACAGCATATAACGAAATTAGGTGTGCAGACTTTTGAAAAAAAATCCATTAAATATCTATAAAAATGTACACAAAAATCTAAAACAGTGCTAGTTAAACTTATGTACATTTTTTAAAATTTAAAATTTAAATTTATTTAGTAATTAGCAGTGTTGACATAAACTCAAAGACAGTTAACTAACAATAGGAACATTAGAATATCTCTCGATTTGCCTTTTACGACCTTTTAACAATCTCCAGAAGCATCTGAAATTGCAGCGGAACGTCAGGGTCGCCGATAAGAAGAATAAATCACTTGGTAATACAGCAGCGCGCTTCTAATTGCATTTTCTTGCTTAATCGACGGCTTTCATGCGTGATAATTGATTTTCCGACTACAATGATCTATGGACAAAAAAGCAGTAGGAAGTTGATTGCGCATGCATTTCGACGAAACTCTTCCCTTCTGCACTCATTGCGAATTCTTCAAATCATTTAAGATAAAAAATAACTTTTTCAATTTCATCGTTTTTTCTGTCCTTAAAAGTAGCAAAGCATTTATTTAAATCACTGCCCTGCCACTTTATTATGCATACAAATTTTTATCGGATATCATAACAAGTAATCCATGTGATTGCCGGTAAAATTTGAACAAATTCTCTTATCAATAAAGAAAATATAACACAATCTAGTCGTGCAACAAATATTGAAAAAAATATTTGTTTGACTTATATATAAGTTGAAGGTTAAATTGATATACACTTCTAAATAGAAATCAACCACCTACTAATCACCAATTAACACGTGATTTGAAACAAATAATAGTTTCTGATTCCTTGAACCCAGGAAGAAAATCGTTCTAGTCTTCTCAACCGATATAAGGGATATAAGGGAAAGTAAAATATACAATTAGTGCAAGCCATAAATATCTCTGGATATAAAATTCTTAATAGCTAAGAGACTTTAAATTGTACATTCAGTTCATCACAATTATGATCGGTGAACCAGCTTTTTACCTAGTTTCATCGATCTATGGTGAATTTATTCAGTGGAGTAACCAAATGATAGAAGCCTAGGATAGAATAAACAGGACCCAGGTGCAGCACAAGTGTACAAGGTATTGGTGTTTTGGAACATCTTCTGATGGATGTTATTAATTTCATTGCAAGATTTTTCATGTGCTAGTATGTCCAGATGAAAAGGAGGGGGCGCGCGACTATATTGTTTAGCATGCGAGGTTGCCATTATTTTTGCGGGAAAATAATTTCAAATAAGGGTGCGTCAGAATTAATGTTCGGTGAGTGTACATTAAATGAAAGGGAGCAATCAACATGGACACCTAGGTTTCTTACGTGCGAAACACTTTCAAGACTGTTCTGACCGACTGAATAATTGAAGTTAATATGTTGATGATTTCTATAGCAGATAAGTACTGATGATTTCGCATAGATGACAGATATCAAGAATCCCAAAAATCCACTAACGAAAATTTATTTAGTTTCATTGTTTGCATTATGATAATAGGCACAAAAAATTCATAATAGCATTTTTTTATAAAGAAATTTTAAGAATCCTAACCTCACTTTACATAGGTCATCAGTAATTTTCATAGGTTATTACCTCGGTCATTACAATTATATTAGAATTTAGAATATTAATATCCATGAATCATTTTGATCTGGAAGTCACAAATTTTAATATGGATAAAAATAAAAAAAAACAAGTTTTTCACATTGCCACCTATGATCTACAAGAACTGTTCTTTTTTTGACTTCGTTTACGTTCGGTGGTGAACCCGGCGCCTTATCGAGGATTCTTATCGTCGCTCTCCGTTCTACCGGCTAAGTTTGTTTACCCGCGAGGCGAAAGGAAAAAAGGAGGCGAAGGAGGGAGAGGCAGCGAAGGCGAGCGGTCGAGCGCGAAGGCGCGTCGGGAGATTTGCGTTGGGTGTATTTTTGCCGCGGCGTCGCTTTTAGAGTCGTGGTGACGCAACGGGCGCACCACCGACGTCGTGTCGTGAACCGCACGACGAGATCCGAGTCCCGTGGCCGAACGCTGCCGCACTTTTCCGTAAGCGAAACACTTTTTTCTTCTTCGGTTATTGCATCAAAAGAAAGATCGTTCGGCTTGCAATTAATTTACTTCTTTAAGGAGATGCATCATTTCTATACCTTATTCACGATTACCTATAATGACAATTTTTGGTTCTCTTAATTCAATTTTTTTTGAGCATTGATATAGAGATATTCTTTAAAGACTAGAAGATACGGTTCTGGTTCTGGCCCACATTAGTGGTTGATCTCAAATTTTATGGAATGAAACAAAAAACTGTAATATGGGTACATACAGTACTAATATGGGTACATACTTATACAGTACTTTAGTCAATTTTTTAGGGTTTTCCAAAATATTTTGAAAAGGAATCCATCCAAAATGTCTAGATAGCACGAATATATCAACCGTTAAAGACTGATACATTTGACACATCATCCTTTAGTATACGAATGACCTTAAATGACTTACAGTATACTATAAATACAACCAATTTATGAAAAAGTTAGTGACATTGTAGGTGATCATCAAGATTCAAAGAACTGTAACTTTCTGTTTTACCGACTGACTTTGCCTTAGGAAATTTCGGAACCTTTCCTATTCAAAACATTTCGGAATAAGTCCTTTATGTATTTTATTGCTTATTTATGTAAGTTAAGGTATGTATGTTAAGGTTTCGATTTAAATCCTTCTTAGCATTTAAAAAGAGTACAGAGTGTCTTTTGCAATTTTTCTTTTTAATTTGCGTGCATTTCTCACAGTGTGATAAGTAAAATTTGATATACAATGACCCATAAATTTTTAATAACGATAAGAAACATTTTTGCAACTGTTTCCACCGTTTCGTCAGCGCGATTTCAAAAGATACAGATGATTCACGGATTTTCCATTGAAAAACCGAGATATTTCACGTCGTCCTAACACAACTTCCAGTAGCTGTTAGATCGCCGGTGAAATACGGTTTATTTGAAGAATTCGAGTTCCGTTCGAAAATAGCCCGCGCAGTCAAAACTCGCTGGAAATCACTTGCACCGAAAAAAGTCATTCAACCTCAACCCCTACTCTTACAAAAAAAGAACCTATATACCTCTATTCGTCGAAACCCTCCAAATGCCAAGAAATGAAATATATGAATTGTCACTCAGTTTTTCTTAGAAAAAAGTTGTTCACCCCGTCTAAAGTTGACTAAGTTTAACTTCATTCAAATAAGTGGTTAATCAAGTAATTTACGTCAAATCTTCCACTTATTACGCTAAAAGGAAGAGATTCGCGTGAAATAAGTGTCACGGGTCAATTTCACTTATTCAACTTTACATAACTTACGCTTTATTTTGTATTCGTTTTTTATAAATGATTGTTTACTCCCTTCAAGTTTTACATTACTAAAAAAAGTGTATCGAGTGTGCAGCACAAGAGACCCTCGCGATAAAAAAGACGTCGTCGTCCAGTGATTTACTCTCGCCGGTTAAATAAATTAGCACGGATAAACGTTTCTTTGAGCAGTGCCAGAAAAATATTTGCTCGCACCCGCCGTGAAATAATTCATTGGCACGCACACGCGGAGAGCACCGGAGTGTCCTCATCCTCCCCCACCCCTGCGTTAGCGAATCAGTCATTACATAAAAGCCGGCGGGTGTTACGGGGCTGCGAAGAGTAATGCGCCGCCGGCGCTGATTCACTCGCGTATCTTCGATACGACTTTTCTATATTCTGCCGACCAGGAATAAAAGTTTATTTTCGAGGCGTCACGCCGAGGGCGTCGTAAAGCGACGAAAATACAGAGTTGCGTGCACCTGTTGTGCCGCACAGTGACGCTCGGTTTATAGCGATACTTCGAAAATGACTGTTAAACTATTGTTCTCGAATTTCTTTGGGAATCGTTTTTGCTGACGAAGGGAGAGACGCGTATTAAAATATTATTTTTATTTTTGCCTGTTCGTTGATGGATAAAAAAATCCTACTAAAAATGTCTAGCACATTTTAATAATTTCATGAATTGTCATAGTTGGAAAAATTACAATTTTAGGATATACAGTTGTAGAATTTTCTGGAAACTAATGCATTAGTAACCTTACTAATGAAGTAGTTTCTAGTAAATTTTATAATTTCTGTAGTTTTAAGTAATATAGCTTAAGCTACGTTAGTGAGTAACATAAACTTAAGCTACGTTAGTGAGTTTCACTTAAAGTTCAATTCAGAATAAATGTTGTAGGGGTAAGCGGTACAGTAATTTTAACATAAGCAGACGGCGCAACGTAGTGATTGACCCTAACCATAACCTAGCTATGACAGTGATTTATCCCCCTTTTGCTAAGGAAATCGGGGTCAATTACTATCACAGTGGTCAATGACTATCCCCCGGTCAACAACTGCACCTATTTGTGGTAAATTTTAGAACTGTTATAAACTTTGCTGGAAATTATTGTAACCTTTCTACACAGAAAAGTATTATTTCTACATCAAGGTTGAATCTAAGACTGTCAACAATGGTAATAGAAGATTTCCAATGTTCTTGGATATTGGCAAAACTCGTTTTTATCCTTTGTAATCACCGAGAATCTTGGTATTTACGTAATGCAAGCGTGGATACCAAGCTATTCAATTTTGGAGTTCTCAGATCTCCAATTGGTATTGCCAGTAAAAAGCAAAAAAGCAATCGATAATCACGGATCTCTTTTAAATACTGGAATGGAGGTTCAGCACTTCAACGCAGAGTTCTTGCGATGCAAAGTCAGACCTCTTATTCATCCGAGTACTCTGTCGTTCCCTTTGTACCAAATTAATAGGGAATAGGTCCTATCTGGAAGTATTATTTATCCGAAATTATTGAAATTCTTACTTCTCCAAAAGGAGGTTAGCAAATGCCAAAAATGTCATCTACAATCACGGTTTTTTTTTGGTGTTCAACAAATTCAAAAGATGATATTCTCTACATTCAAAATTTCTTTCTGTGTAATATTGACAGTGAGATCATTAAAATTCAATAACACTGAATTTTTTGTAGGGTGTTTTTCTCTGTAACCAGAGAAGAGGAAATGTTTATTAAATTGTTGTTTTCGTAATGTGTAAAGTCGTTTTTGTTAACGAGAGGATGATATAAACGATTGAAAACGGCTGGAAGGGTGTTGTGGGTTTGGTTGGTCGTGAGGTATCTGTGTGATCGATGGAAACTCGCGTCACGGTTTGTTTCATCTTCGTGAAAATTCAATAATCATAAACAACTCGATTTGGTCGACTTGGAAGTCACGTCGAGTCGCAAGTGCTGAATTGTTTTCAAGCGTAAATTAAGAGTTCCTATTTATAACTCGATATCATTAATCAACGTAAATCAAGACAGCTGCGGGTTTCTTTAATGGAAGTTTGAAATGTCAGTTGCAGTGATATTTTATACTTGTAAATTGAATGTTGTTTTCTACTGTTATACATACCCATTTTTACGTATGTATTCTATAAAAATTATGTAAGAAAAATGTGAATTTTTGTAACACAGTATACATTTATGACAATTATTGATTCTATCAGTCCTTTTACAATTAACTTCGAGTTTCATGTCAATGTTGCGCAATGTTTGGTATTAGGATAACCAATTAATTTATTAATTTTAAAAACATGTCATAAAAGATTACGTTTCATTTAAACACATATGAAGTGATTTTATAGAAATTTCACTCTTCTACATTGTGATATTAATCGTAATTAAACTTCTATTCCAAATATGATTAACCCAATTATTTTAAGTATCTGAAAAAATGTATCAACATTCCAAGATATAAGGTCCATAGTACTTAACTAATAAATAAGGTGCACATTCCACTACTCCCACTGAAAAGAATTATTCACTTTCGCAAGGATACTTAATTGCAGCAGGTGAAGCATTCATTCGATACCGTAATGACTTGCGCTTAATCGCTTTTCACGATACAGGTCTCAAGTTCACTGTCCTCTCAATCTAATATTACATCCGCATATGTCTGTCACAGCGATTACGTAACAAACCGCGTCGCACCTATCCGCACGCTCGATCTCCCTTCGACATCCGGGAAAAGTGGGCGCACACAAATCCGCCGGCGCGTTACGTTTTTTGAATTCCGTGTGCTTCCACCTCGAGTATAGTACGCCGACGACGCGTCGGGATTACTCATCGCGTTGAGCATCGCTTTCCGGGTATCGGGAGGATGCATCCGGTCGTTCATTCATTCGGCGCCCGGCAAATTTAACCTGTGCGCCGCGCGGTTGTTGCGCGAGCCGTTTATTACGCGCGCACTTTTTGAAACGGCGCCCAGAAGCGCGGAATGCGTTACGCCCCGAAACGAGCGGCGGCGCCGAGAAGTGCAGGAGCAAATGGCTTTAAAAATAATAAGCTGCCGCCTCGAAGATCTTGTGAATGAAACTGAAGACGAGATGCTTTGCGCTGAGACTGTTAGATTCTTCTCTTTCATGTAGTACCGGTTATAATGCAGTCACAATAGAAAGTTAATATTTGTTTGAAAATTCGTTAAAAATTGTTTAGTAAGTAGATGGATAACTTATTTATTTCTTTATTTATATGCAGCGATTATAAACCCGATGTAGGAATTTTTAGAGAATTTTAAAAGCGATGGTAGGTGTACATCTCAGTAGTCAAATTCGGTAGCATTGAGTTACGTAAACCACTTTTTACTATTATTTTTGAAAGACTCAAACGTACATTGCTAAATGATATGTTGTTCATATGTTTATTTATATATTGGTTAGCCATAGTACAAATTCTGAACATAGGAGCATTACCAAGACAGTTTTAATTATTTACAGTGCGGATTTTCTGAAGGAGTAATGTGTTTATCTTTAAGGTATGGTACATTTATAAGGTTATTGTTGATAATGTTCAAAATAGTCGAAAAAGTAGAAAGCAATTTATTCTTTAAAATATCAACTGTTGTTGATACTGCCTAGTAACCTTACCAATCAATGAAACTTAGAGATATTTGTTAATGATTTTGATGTGACTTTTTACATTAACTGCATTGTTAATATCCTTAGTTTATTCTATAACTTTTGATTTAAGTTAAGCTCGGTGAAAAAATAAATTATAATCATGTAACCAGTCAGTAACTACTTTCAATATTTTGTCTTTAAATATAAGTTGTATCAACAGATAATATAAATACTTTAAAGTTTATTATACGGATCAACTAAGTAAAAGATAACAATAGATATTTATGATACTGAGTGACTGTGTATCTTCATTACTAATATTAGAATGATGCAACATGATTATTATTGTTAAACACATGGTTCAAACTTGTTTCTAATATACCAAGCACATCATCCAAATCAAACATGATTGAATTCGATCAACTGCTCTGATGAAAAAACAGAAAAGTATCAGTCGTGCTGGTAAATTACAACAAAACATCCCAGTATATTGGTGTTGATTAACAAAGAAGAGGAGAGAGAAATAAACGCGAATTGTCAAAGTAAATTGAGAAGGTCAATTGGAAAATGAAAAATGTCCAATACAATGTCTACGGTAAAGAAAAACGGTATTTAATGAGCATAGTAATTGACATAATTACTTTAAACTTGGCAATGCAACGGGTCTTAGTCGAGTGGAGGACACTCGAATCGAAAGCCAGCGTAGCAATTTAGCACAAAAGAGGAATATAGCAAGATCTCGCCTTTTTGTCGATACCGATAATTGTTTCATCATTGCAACATTGCTTCGGTTCATCTTGACAGTAAAAAACGGTAGTACTATAATGTAACCTTGCTTTGTTATTGTTAGATTAAAGAGGTTGATTGAATTTTGAAGAAGTCATAGTGCTTTATTTGATCACCAGTTGGTCAATTCTACACAAATTTCTGTAAAGATTCAATTGTTTTGCCTAAAGACAGTGAAAATGGATTCTAAACTATTTTAAGAGGTACGTATCTTGGGATATAGAAACCTTTTTTATATTCTAACAACCAAATCAATATTATATGTAAAACTGAAGATTACAAAATTAAAAAAATGAATCCCAAATTTCAAACTGGTGTGAGTTTGTCAATTCTCTTTTAATTTGCGTTTTTAAATGTGAAGAATTGAGAGTTAAAGCTTTAAAACTGCATTACAAAAACAAAAAATAGTGCATTAAAAAAATCAGCTTTTTTAATGCAACAGAAGTGGCGGGAAAATGTGTAACTTCAAATTTAAAATAAACGCAAATATTTTAAATTTGATTTCACTTAGCACATCAAGAAGATAAAAGCTATAATCAAATTGACAACAGTCTCCCGGCACTGCAATCAGCAATTTTCCTTCTCTCAAAGCAACTCGCTCTGGTAAATACTCCGACTGCATCGGAGATGACGAAACGCGCCCCGCGACCTCACGCTCCGCAACAAACAGAGCTCGCATCGGATCCCTCGCACGCGCAATCGAAAATAAAAGCCCAGCCTCGGGAAAAGCTCGCGGTCAGCGCAGCGGCGATCGGCGTCGCAGCAGCCCGAGCGGGGCGAGTGGGTCACCCGAATCCAATCTGAGATTTGGCTCGTCGCCTGGAGGCCTCGCAAAGGTTAACGATCCTCGGCGTCGGTGCGCCGCCGCCGCCGCCGCTCGTCAAAAATTGGACGATCGCGCCGCCGAAAGGTGCACGCGGATCACCTTGACTCGGATTATCTAATCTCGCATCGCGATCGCGGTGCCCCCCACCACCGACGGCGGGAGAGGACCGAGAGCGGATCCGGAGCGGGACCGGCGCTCTCCTCAGGCTTGACCTCCCGATTCGCCAGCGGATCTCTAATGGGTACCTCCGGCTGCTTGTTGGCTCGAGGGGTGTGTTCTCTGAAATAAAATTTAGTGATAAACAAGCGCTCCGGTACGCAGTGACCTTTTTTTGAGACAAATTTGAAACACATTTTTGCTCTTTTTCATAATCACAAGGCGACTATTTTGTCATAAATATAGGCAAAAAATGCTTGAAAAATGGTATACCAGCGTATGAGAAAAAAAACAGAGCAATACGACAACTGTTAGTTAGAAGAAGACAGAAGACTCATTTTATGTCTAAATTTGTTTTAGAAAAGAACTGCTGTGATGACTGCTAAATATGTCAGGTGGATGCGAGGTGATTTTTTCGAATTAGACGTTACAGTTTTATTTAATAAGTAAAATTAGCTTTATTGTTTGCATTTTAAGAGGTAACTCCCGTTTACTATTAAAATAAAGTTCGAATCAATTAATCGAGGCTTTGTCTTGATTTAACATTAAAGTTAATTACACTGGGCCTAGTAATGCGCTTGAAAAAGACCTGGTACCGGAGTATTCGCTGTTTCGGCGTTTCTCCCATTTTGCCACCAGATGGACTCTGGGACATTCTCCCCGATAACGAGGGGGATGCCTCAGTATTACATATAAGCCGCCGAGAGATCTGGTTGGCTAGGCGTCTGGAGAAGGGATGCTAGTGTTCCACTGATGAGTCCACACTAGCAGTGCGGGACGAATGTTTTTTGAGGAAATAATAAATATTTTCCGATGGTATTGGTTCTTCTTGGCCTTTAGACTTTTTGCATTCTTACAATAGTCACGGAACGTTCGAATCAATTAATCGAGGCTTTTTCTTGATTTAAGATTAAAGTAAAATAAAATAAAACATTTTAGTCATAAACTGTTCGGATCACTGTTGGATGGGAAAAAATGACTTTTTTGGCTAGATACTAGTTAAAAACTGCTTTTATTTTTTACATAACCTAAAATTGGTCTTTTTATACCATGAGACTTTTAACGATAAGTATGTACCTATATGACTTGACTTACGCAAGTAAGGTATTTGATATTCTTTTTTTATGTAACAGGTTTTTTTATTGATTTTCATAGATTCAATGTATTTTTTGAATCGAGCAATACATTTTATCTCCAATAAATTCAACATTCATAAATCTTTTTAAATTTATTGAAAGGTGCTGGGTATTTTAAAATACAATGCACTGTGTAATTTAATACTGTTAGATTTATGACTTAAAAATAATTTACTTCTTTTATTTATTACTTTACATTCAATTTTATTTCATATGCAACAAATAAGAAGTAAATACGTATTTATAAACAACCTTTTTATACATTAAATTGCATTTTCAAGTGATTTAAAAACATTAATAAAAATAACATAATAAAAATATTCTGCACTAACAACAAAATTACGCTAATGCTTGGAAAAATTCTAATTTTTTTCAGGTTTCGGGTATATCCCCACCTGAAATGTTCTAATGTTCTTTTTCTCAGTACAAATTAAATTAATTAGCTTAAACCTATAGAACGAGAAACCATAAGAATTCATCCACGTCCGAGTCAGCAGTGACTTTGGCCGGCCTCGCTCGAGGAAAAACGAATTTCAAAATCAAAACAACGGCCGACAAATGCGAAAGTGTCCCGCGAGAATGTGCCGTTCGCTCGGTGGCGGTGCCGCCGTCGCCCGCGCCACCGCTGCGCACAATGAAACCCGAACCCGTCCATCTCCTCGCGCTCGGACACAATAATAAAGTGGCCGCGAGGCGAGAAAAACCCCGGGCGCCGCCTTGGGCCGCCGTCGAGGAGAAGAAAATTTTCGGGCGTCGCATCATCAATTTAATACCGAGTTTATTTCGGAGGAGCGCCCGCCTCATCGCGACCTATATTCCCGGAGCGTCGTGCCCGACGCAAACGTCGCGGTTTCCGGCCGCGCACTTTCCTTTCTCGGGCTCCGAATATTCTCTCCTCTCGTCCCGTCTCTCTTTTTCTCTTTCCATTCTTTCTTCGCTCCTTTTTTTTACGGGTCTCCACGATCTCGCGTAATTTTTCGCGCGGTGCCTCAGCCGCCGAGGCCTCGAGGGGCACGGGGGGGGGGGGGGGGAAGAAAAGAGCAAATATTATTTTAGTCGTCGCGCCGTTTGCTCTTTGAACGCGGATAAATATTGCGAGAGCGCTGAAAAGCGCTGAAATAATAAACGGAATTGCCAGTTTAGCTTTCGATACTGAAAAAGTAAGGAAACGCTTATACTAAGTTGAGACGAAAAATTGGGAAGATATACAATTTTTCTTCTTAGCAGAGTGATCAATTTTTGAAGGATGTAATTTTTAAACTATTTTTTTGTTCGCATATAAGTTTAGGTATGAAAGAAATAAAATAAAAGAGTATGAAGGAGCTGAATTGAATTGTGTAAATTATTTATTTATTTTATGTAACAATCAATCATTGTGATTGCAAAATAAAAAAAAAATTTTGTTGAATTGTATTGTCGAGCGAAGATTCAAATGCACCTCATTATTAAGCAATCGAATTGACTTACTGGGTGAATCAGAAACAGAGTATGCTAAATGCATGCAGAGCCAAGGATGACTAAAGTGCAAAAAAATTTCATGCAGCCGCAGTGACACAGTGACAATTGAATTGATCGCAAGATCTCTAAATGGTAACAATGAACCTAATTCTTTAAATAAACAATTTATTTACAACAAGAGAACATTTTAAGAAGAAGGAACTTCAGATTAGGACATCACATTGAATCAGTGATGACTAGTTGCACACGGTGACATATCCTGAAATGTGAGTATGAAAGTTCATTAATGCGTTGGTTTTGATATGACTCATCACTCAATTATTTTAGTCATAAAGTCCAAAAATATGTCTCGAAGGGCCCAGACTACAGCTGCCCAGTGCTCCACGAGCCTTGAATCTCTGCCAACAATTGGGAAAACGTCAAGAGTCTTGCACACCAGTCATAGATGGACAGTGAACAGATTTCAGAAAATAAGAGAGAATTGCTGTCTCTATTGTTCACTTGAATGTAGTAGTCGAACTGTGCAAAAGCTTATCAGCTTGGATGTGTGCACAACGTTGAACTAATAATAAAGCACTGCTTCTTGAAAACTTATCTCTCTATCTAAGCTATGGAAAAATTTCTGATTTTCAATATACCACTTATGATAACTTAATTGGATGCACTTGCCTTTATCTCATAAGTATTTCCTAAGTACAGTACTGATACTGTTTTTACTTCACTTTAATTCTTTTAAATTAAGAATTTTTTATTGTCTGGAGAAAAAAGAAGATGAATTGACCATGTAAAAAGATCTTTGAGACAAGGCATTTTAATATCTCAACGCTAATTATAAATTTCAATTTCTTGATAAGTCGTAATCTGCCAGCAAATGAAATTTAAGATGAAACTTGAACCACAACATACCAAAATAACTTAAACTGTCTATTTTTTCTTACTAAGAAAATTTCATAAAAAAGAATATTTCAGAGGTTGCCGTACCAGAAATAAATTACAGATTCAACTTCAGCAAAGAAAAAAAATTAAAATTTGATATTTAATTATAAAAAAGTTTGAAAGGAAATAAAAGAGATTTACTGACTTTTTCCAGTGTATAAATAGAAATTCTGAGACTTTTTTATTTTAGTAAAAAGACCAAAGTATCTTTCAACGCTAGCAATACAAACAGAGCTAATAATAAACTGTTACTTCACAGATGCTATTGAGGAATTGAAGTAAAAAAAATCATCTACACTATCACCCTTGTTCTTCAAGATTTCATCAGCTTCGAACACCACAATTAAAAAATTTAACAATTATAAAGTGCATTCGAAGCACAATCTGAATCCCAGCTCTATGCACACAATTTCACCATCGATGCACAACTTTTGTAGTAGAAGCAACTTCAAAAAGAGAAAAAAAAAGTAAAATAAAACAAGCACTCACTTTTTTCTGCTGCTTCTCCCAAGCAGGGTCGAGGAGGCCCTCGCGCTCCCACTCCTCCTCCGGCTCCATGTAGCCGTCGCCGTAGGCCTCCATGTCGTTCATCCTGGCTGCGTCTCGGTCTCGCTGCTCCAATCCTCAACACTCGCGCTCCTCGTCGGCTCCTCGTTCGCTGGCGTCGTTCGTCGCTGCTCCCTTGCGAAAATTGTGAAGAAAATTGATACTCAAAGCACTCACAGCATAGTCACACGTGCGTCTCGCCCCGACGGTAACCCAGCGGCGGATGCCTCGCGCGCGGCCGCGACGCGGCTGTTATTTATACTGAAAACGGGCCGCTCCTTTCACTGCCCGCGCGCGGACCTAACCTCACCGTTCCCCCCCTTTTGTGCACCCGATTCCTTTTTGCTTTTTTTTTTATTATTATTCTCTCCTCCCGACTTTATTATGCCCGTACCCTTCAACCCTTCGACGGCACGCGCGGCAGAGGTCGAAGTTCCCCGTCTCTCCTTCCCTCGCGACGGACGCGCGCGGACCCTCGGAGCTGTACTGCGACCGCGAGCGGAGCCGTCCGAGGGAAGGAGAGACGGAGCGGAAGGGCGACGTATGCCGGACTCGTATTCCCGCCTCGATCGCGCCGGCGGGAGATAAGAGAGCAGCTCCTCTTTCACTCGGTTTCTTATCGCGGTGCTTAATATTTTCTCTGCGTACTTTTTTCGCTCGGTGTTGTTGCCTCTTGTGTTCCCTTTTTTATTTTGTGTAAAAAAAAAAGGAACGAGAAGGCGGCTGCGCTCGGAGCCCCGTGTCTCTCTGGCCTGCCACGAGTCTGACACACGATTCGCCGGTGTGTGCAGCCGCGGCGCGGCCAGCCCCGACGCCGAGCCTACTCTCCCCCCTCCACTCTCTCTCTCTCGCTCGCTTGCTTCCACTATACGCGCGGAGTCCGTGTAGCCCTTCTCTCGCGCGACGGATCCCCCTCCACGATTATCCGTGCTTGACTCGACTCGTAGTCCCGGATTGTGCTGCTCCGACACTCGTCCGCGACGTGGGAGCGCGATTTAAGGAGAATTGCCAATTGCACGGGTTTCTTTAATGAAACTAGCGAGGATTACGAGGAAAGCGGTTTTAAGTATCTTATTGTACGTATGTACACTCGGGGTTTTAAGGTTATGTGTTAGGTGGAATGTGGAACGAACCCAACAGCTGTTTTTCAAATAATCAATCAGTTTTAAAATAGTAAACTGTTTAATTAATGCATGTACAAAGTTTTTTAAACGATTATTTTCTTCACTGATGAGAAATTAAATATATAATTTAAGTAAATGCCCCCTGGTAAAAATAGTTGTTTAAATCCGATTTCCAATTAAGAAATCGGACTTAATCGATTATTTTTACCAGGGCTAGTATATGATAAATGTTTTATGATGGCCAACAAAAGCTGCTGAGTTAGGAAAATAATATTTGTTTTTGAAAGAATTAAGGAAATTTTAATAATACAGGGCAGATATAATTTTTCTATCAATATCCACACTTTTATTTTGTTTGATGAATTATTTTGTTTTTTGAAAAAGCACCGGAGTTACTTAAAATACATATAAGTAGAAGTCAGTTGTGGTAAGACAACCATAATATTGCTGCTAGTATATTGAAATTTAATCAATGCGTATTGTTTAATCTTTTAATTAATACTAGCAATTAGTATTTTAAATCCTTTTTTTTTATTCTATAATGATTTAACCGATGATACAACTTCTTATTATCTTAAAATAATTGAAATATTTATTGAAGATATCTCTTCCTGATTTTATCATTTAATCCATATCAAGAATGATAAAATCGCAGCATTGGTTTTAGGCATCTTGTTAACACAGATACAACTTTCTAATTAAAATTATTACGCAAGAAGTCTTTATTGACTTTTATAAATAAATGAAATAAACACATGCACAACAAGGCAATTAAGGCAATTTTTTAAACATTTATTCTTCTTAGAGTACGATCCAACGTTTACCATTAAATAATTAATCATTTAATGGTATATTATATAAATATTGCATCAATAATTCAATTTTTGAAAACTAAACACCGTCATAGAAGGTTAAATCTGCAGTTTTAATTGATGAACTTTCAAAGTAAATTTTATACATATGTTCCCCTAATGGATTACACCACTGTAATAGAAGAAAAGTTTTTAAAATACATATTCAATTTGAAATAATTAGAAGAATTAAAATGATTTAAATAAAAGGGATACAAAAAGTTAGTCACCCTCAACAAAACAATTTCTTAATCCACTCCCCTCAGTTTTGATAATTCGTTATAGTTTGTCCTCTTTTTGTGGTCGTTCCGTCGCACGTGTCTTGTCGTCTCGATGTTTCTCGTGGGTATGTACGCATAATTCATACGTCCTGGACCTCTCCGGTTAGGCTAATGACGCTCCGTTGTTTTGGCTTTTGCATGAAAAATCTTGCTTCGCCTCATCTCTTCTCTGACGGACAAATTTCGTATGTACGGTGGCTAGGCAAATTATTCTACATTTGCCGAGTGAATATATTTTTAATATATTTTTTATGTAAAATATTACAATATAGAAATTGATATTTTTTGGGAATTGATCAGATTTGAGCAAACAATTGATTCAATAGGTTGACATTTGTTGCAGATTGTAGATATCATTTATTACTTAATTCTGTAATTCTGATCATTGAAGTGGGCTTGTGACTTACAACTTATTTAATAGCAATAAGCTTTTCTACCTTAAATTATTTTACAGATACGAACAAAATTTTCAGTCTGCAAATTTCTGTGATCTGTCAAGATGTACGGCCTAAACGTATTAGTTACCAGAAGTAAAGTAGTTCAATGTCACACGTTTTCACTTACCTAAAACTATT
Source organism: Eurytoma adleriae (assembly GCA_900480045.1). Taxonomy (NCBI): domain Eukaryota; kingdom Metazoa; phylum Arthropoda; class Insecta; order Hymenoptera; family Eurytomidae; genus Eurytoma; species Eurytoma adleriae. The sequence continues at coordinate 23,714 of UXGC01001232.1, forward strand.
TTATATCATAAGTTATAAAAACTAAATTTCAAATATTTAAGTAAGATATTTTAATTTAAAAAATTTTTAAAAATTAATGTACGACATTAATTCGTTACAAAAATTTAGTACATCATTTTTTAATATTATGGATCTTTAAAATAACAATTTTCTATTTATAAAAACAAATAATAAGAAGAGATATAATGTTTTTGTAGATTCGGAAGGAAAGTCATTTTTACAAATACTTTTTATCCACACGTATATTACATATATAACATTCTCCAAACTAGATATGTAACCATTTCAACGTCACTTCAGAGTGCAAGGAAACCCCTAAATCGAGAGCCGTCTGGGAGTTCTCCAGACTTCGAAATTCATGCGGGAAATCGGGCGGTAGAAATCAGTCGGACCGCGCGGTAAAATCAGCGTTTTTCACGGCGCGGGGTTCGGCCCGCGGTCCGGGCAATCGGAATGCGCGCGGTTTCGAAAATAGTCGCGAGGCTGCTCCGACCGTGGTCCTCTTTCACCCACGCACGATCGAAATAGCGCGCGCCCGAAGTCCCTCATCGCTATATACGTGGGAATCCCGAAAAAGCTCCGAGCCAAGCGCGAGCGCGCTGACTTTGCATAGCCCCTCCCTACTGTTGGACGCGTGAAATTGTCATTCTGAATTTTCACTTGCACGAAGTTAAAAGGACATCGGGATAATTAAAGCTGTGGTTTTTACGGACTGATGATACGATGTTTTAGACTGGCGGACTGTGGTTTTGGTCAATCATGAAATTTGAATTTGGCGCGCTGTTTTAAAATTATCGATGCAATATGCGAGGAGTCGAACTCAGACTCGAGTTGACGCATGCGCTGAACATTTAAATTTCGTAGGCGCGAATTATTCAAATAATGGAATCTGTAATAAGATTATTTGAAATGGTTAAAAAATTTAATATTATAGAACAATATTATCGTCACTATGATACAAAAAGGATAAACGTAAGTAATGCAATTAATTTCCACAAGTTAGATTAATTCTTTAGTTATCATATATCATATAATTTGTCATTTTTTTTAGAAAACTTGTTTATTATTAAAATTAAAGACTTATTTTTAAGTGGAAATAAAATTTATGATATAAGATGGTATATAAAAATCTGGAACAAAATAAAACGATCTGTGAAATTGCGTTTACGTACAAAAGGTCGCTTGTTTAATGAGTCGTCTGCATTCCTATCATCATTATTCATCACACCGTCATAAAAATTTCAAACATTATGTGCTTAATTTTTTTCAAAAGTAGCCAATCAATTAGCTAGTCCAATGAGCCAAACGACTAATACTCTACTTTTGGCACATTTGCGCCATCTTTGGAGGAGCTGCCGAAAGAAGAAAGGCAAATGGTTTAGAGCCGAGAGCCGATAAACTGAGTAATACTTTTACCGACATTCGAAGGCGCTAAAATGCTCTTAACTATAGGCGCGACTTGCAGGAATTAGTTAATAAACAATCATTCCAGAGTTTTCTATTGAAATGCGAATTGTGCAAAGTATTTTTTTATTCGCCTAATCTTTGACAAATTTTCCAAAAAAATTCATTGGTCAAATCTCGATTCAAATCATCTGAAACTTATTTAAGCCATAAATAATAATAACTGAACAAATTTCTCAATGCCAATATTTAAATCAAAACATGCTAACTGACTAGCTCTACATTATTTCATAATTCGTCTCAAACTACTGCTTAACTAAAAGTTTCTCTTTTTCATTCATCGACCATCGACCATAATTATAAATAATACATATCTAATCTGCAAACATCCGCTCATATAATGAATATTCTCTTTATTTCTGAAAGCAGCATCAGTCAGTAATTTTTTGAAATGCTGCAAAGAACCTAATTTTGTAGACAAATTTAGTTATTCCAATTTATTCGAATCATGGGATTAGATTTCAGAGAATATTTTCCCACAGTAGCCGTGATACAGTCATTTGCCTATGCAGTTGGTTTCGTCGGAAATATCGTTATCTGCATTGTCCTTGGTTGCAATAATTCAATACACACCGCAACCAATGTTCACTTATTTAATTTGGCAATCGCAGATTTAGTGGTGTTGACTGCAGGATCATGGCTTTTCATACCAGCGTTATTTTCCTACAACGTAAGTATACTTTTTTGTTAATTTACTGGAGTGAATTACTGATTTTAAACTTATTGTTGCAACATAAAAAATCTTATTGCATTCTTTTTTGTTTTTTAAAATCTTTACAATTTTATAATTTTTCATTCCAAATGAAAATTTTCTATTTTTATTTGTTCCTGAGTAAACTTTTGTTTTCATTTATGTAAGTCCAATGTTCTTTGTAGTGGCTCGGCCATCCTTCAACATAAATAAGTGATAATTCCATTTTTAAATCGTAAAATCGTAGAAGTCATTATTTATAGGTACTATAGTAAACGAGCACCACACCCCTCCTGCTTATGCCAGTTTTTTTTTCAATTTTAAGAAAAGGAGAAAGCCTCAAGTGTCAATTATCCAACGTTATTTCGTAGTTACAGAACATACCGTTTTTTTAAAGAAAATTTGTTTAATTTTTAAAAAACAAAGAAAATATTGACGCCCGTAAGGTAGTTGTCTAATCAAGGGTTTTACTACTCGTGCACAATTTTCGAAGTATTGAACATAAGAAACAAAAAACTTTATAAATGCTACGAATAATAAAACAAATTCTTTTAGGATCTAGAGAGCAACACCTTCAACCAATACTGTTCATTGCAAAACTGGATGTTGCATACTGGCTCAAATGTATCTGTTATGATTGTAACAGTTTTTACAATGGAGAGGTACTTAGCGGTATGCCATCCATTTCTCGCCCGGAGAGTATCGTCAATATCCGGAGCTGTACACTTGAATATTGGCGTATGGATACTTGGAATTGTATTTGGGTTCATACTTATCTGCCCATATTTCTTTTTTGTGGCACGTGTAGACAGATGCTATAATGAAATTGTTATCACGTATCCATTGTTCGAAATAGAGTCTTTGCTTTTCTTTGTCTTACCATTCATACTCATAATTGTACTGACCGTTTTGACGGGAAGAAAATTGGTCCATTTGTCTAGAATTGAGAAAAGTCAAGATGTAAATAACAGTGACGAGGGTTCTTCAGAAACGCAAAAGGACAAAAATATCTTTAAATTATTAAGTGAGTAACGTTTTCAATTTTTCTATATATAATTAATATGTAACATAGTCCCACAAAAAAGTAGAAGGTCCGAAAGGCAAGACTATGGTATTTATTTGATTCCGAATCTGTGATCCGGTTGACCTGGTCACGTCAGAGTCAATCAAGATCAAGTCAAGGTCCAATCCGGAAAATTCGTTGCAAAAAAAGTGAACTGATATATTTAATGTTTTTGAGGTCGCTGAATCTGATTATGTCCAATCGAGGTCTATTTAACCGGGTCAGGTAAGGGTTAAGGTCAAGTCAAGGTCAAATCCAGGCAAAATCCGCTACGAACAAAGTAAACCGATACATCTTTATATTTTTGGAGTCGCTGAATTCGAATCTGAGGTTCGTTTGACCAAGTCAGGTTAGGGTCAAAAAAGAAAAAATCTATTGCAAACTGAGAAAACCAATTTATTTACATATTTTTGGGATTGCTCAATCTGAATTTGAAGTCCGCTTGACCAGGTCAGGTTACGGTCGAGGTCAGGTTAAGGTCAAATCTAAAGAATTAGTTTCTAATTCAGTGACCTCAAAACATAACGGTACCATGGTTTTACCTTCCGGACCCTTTTTTTGTGGGGCTGTGTAATTATTTCAGTATAATTCTTTCAATGTTTTTCCATTTTCGCTAAATATATATAAAACCTTCTAAAGTAGAATTTGAAATTTTTTTTGCGTCTCCTTACAGTCTTTATAGTTGTAGTCCTTTTTGTATCGTCAGCGCCATTTCACATTGCAATATTGTCAAATATTCGTTTTTTTATGGAGGAAGCGGGTAATTCAATGTCGGTTGATTCATTTCAAAGAATTTGGGCAATACAATTTTTTATATTTTCTACGGCTATTTTTATGTCGTCAACCACAAATCCAATTATTTTTAGTGCTATGTCCAGTAATTTTCGAACTGCATTTAAGGTATACCACTTATTACTGATGTTTTTTCTATTTTAAAAAACATTAAATATATGTAACATTTATTTTCAGGAAATATTAGTAAACATTTGGTATGTTTGCCGACGTAAACATGTGGAAAAAGTTAATATCGAGCGCGGAAAAGCGGAAACTGCAGTTTAATCATATGGTTAAATATTAATTTAATTATATCCTATATTTATCATAAAAAGTTTTGCAAAATGTATAGTTTGTTGGGAATATCAGCTGTAAATCTATTTGCAATACTATGTCTAAGTTTTGTGATGCCTATACGGATACTAAACCCAATTTTAAGAAACTTGAAAGATGAATTTCAGAAAATATCACGAAACTGTTGGTATAATTATATATCGCCTATTATTTTTATGTAATGGAAAGAAAGAATGATTATGAATTATACATTTAGATCGATACGACCTATGATACAGAATCACAAACTTGTTCACACAAGACGTTCATCCGAAAAGTATTTCTGCATAATTATATTAATACAGATGTGGTAAATATCTGAAGGTTTTTGAATTCTGACATCTTATAAAATTTGAGGTATAACGCTATAATTATCTGATTTCTAGTCGATGTACCAATGAATATCAAAGTTCTCTGAACAGTAATCCAATCATTTTTTAATTTGCGAAGGGGGCTGGTGATGGAGGACGGGGTGAGAAGCATGTGCCTATACAGTTAAAGGATAGTAGCTCCACATGAAACACCATCAAATTTGATATTTTAGTCGATTATGAACTTCATAAGAATATTCTTTTTTAAATAATTGTCCAATTGAAGCACGCGTTTGGTAAAGTGTATATCTGGAAACATTACATCGTGAATAAAAGAAATTCTTAATTACTAAAGGTTCTACTTAAGCGTACATGCAACGTTTCTTCTCTCTGAAACTGATTTATGCCATAAATAATAACTAAAAAACTTTCTTAATACCAAAATTTAAATAAAAATACGCTAATTATTTCATAAATTAGTCGCAAACCACTGCTTAATTCAAATTAAAAGTATTTTCTTTATAAATTTTACTTATCATCTACAATTAAAAATTATACATATCTAATCTGCAAACATCCGCACATATGTTAGTATTTTTTTTAATTATGATAGCATCATTAGTCAGTAACTTTCCGGAATGCTGCAAAGACTTCAACTAGCTCTATAGACAAAATTATTTTTTTTATTTGACGCGCGAATTATGAGTTATTTTAAGTATATTTTTCTCACAGCGGCCGTGATACAGACAAGTACCTGCGTAGTTGGTTACGTTGGGAATATCATTATCTGCACTGTCATAGCCTGCACTAAGTCGATGCACACCACCACCAATGTTTACCTGTTCAATTTGGCCATTGCAGATTTAATAGTGCTGACAGCTGGCCAAATGATTTTCACAGCACAGTTCTTCGCTATATATAAAGTAATTACATTTTGTTTTTCATTTTCTGTCCATATTAATTGAATGTTGCCACACACTTTATGCTTACTCTCAGCACCTGGCGAGGAGATGGGGACACATATGTCAGGAATATTGACCTTGGATCGGGACAATTGAATCCGACGACACATTCTCGGAAAAAATTTACGTTTGAAATTAAATACAAAATGCGGTTCGCATCAATTTGGTGATACTATCGAAAATCAATTAACTGAGAAACAATCGTTAGTCTACAAATTCAGGTTGCATAGAGAAAATAAAAATAGCGATATATAACAGTAAAGTATATGATTATTATTTTTTTAAGGTTAATTTTTATCTACGTGATCACTCGATGTCTTGAAATAATGGTATTTAGTGTTCTTGCGATAGTATCGCTTTGGCGGTGTGTGCACTAATTTCAACACCAAACGTAGGGGGCGGGTGCCAATTTGACAGAAGTCGAGTGTTGAAACGACGGTCTCAACTCCGCAACGATACTTAATAGGTACCTGTGCAACTTAATATTTCTTTCCCAAGCCCATGTAATTTGGCTCAATGTATAACTTTACTCTGCTAGTGTGGAACAAATAGTATATTACGATACGTGTACTTAAGGACGTTGCCCCCTCAAATAAAATAATGACAGAAGTTGCTCAAATTGAAAAGTATGAAAGTTTAGATAATTCT
>UXGC01001233.1:0-29949 GCA_900480045.1 Eurytoma adleriae
CTGAATGTGTGCGTCAAGCAGTCGAGAACGGCGCTCATAAAGTATGCAAAGTGCAGCATTATTAAAAGCCACAGAGGGAAAATGCGTCGCTAATCACGGCACGGTACCCAGCCTCGAGCTCGTAAATTTATTAAGCAATTCTTAGTCTTTGCTCAACAGTCACGTAAATAATATAATACAATACTTCTGAGTATTTAATTTAGTTTTTTAATTTATACTTAATATTCATAAAGTTAAAGTTTTATTGTAATCACTAAATGTAAATTATTTTTATTACTTTGCATAAGAAATGAAAATAATAATTCTTGTTGCTTTTTTTAATTCAAATTTTGTATACATATCAATAGATTGTAGGAGGATGTAAAAAAAATTGCACCAAAACTTGGCAATCAGTATTACGACTTCAATATGCATTAGCGATAAGTAAATTGAACATGATAGCCAATTAATAAATTAATGATATTAAAAATTAAAATAAACAAAAAGTAGTTAACGTCATCATAGCTTCTCTGTTTTCGTACACTTACATAATCATAGCCGAGGAAACAATTCAGGTGCTCCTAAGTATCTCCACCAACATGTTTGATTCAGGGTGCTCTCTAATGTACAAGCCAACCTAGACGATAAATGTGAAATATAAACAGTTGTGAATTAAATTATAATAGTTTATAGACGGGATAGAAACGATCAGTACTTGCGGAACCATACGTGGTCGTGGTGGGTGACATTTTTGCGTGCCCATCACATTTTTGGTGAATTTCTCGATAATCGAAGAAGTGATATAATATCCACATGACCATGATATAGACGATCTCGTTGCAATAGACATCGTAGGTCTCCGAGTTCTTTATCAAGCTCCACACACAAGGATCCATAAAAAACAGTCGAACTAGTGTAACATCAAATTGGTGCCTTATCTAAAATATGAAACAGTGGAAGCACTGATTAGTAATTATAGATTGTACAAGTTCTTCCATCAGTAGCATCGTGCTCTTGAAATCCTATGCGAAAGAGTTTTTCATGATAGTAACTGAAGTTTTAAAGTAGACAAAACTCCTTATCGGCCGCTTAAAGAATTTTTGATCAAAGGTACCATAAGACGCACAAGAATTGCAGTTGATACCGCAGCTACGAGTGGAAAAAGCATGGTTTTTCTCAAAACTGAACTTGTAATTTACTTAAAAGTCAATTTTAATTTTCTTACGTGAACAATAAAATTTTAGGGTAGAAGTGAATATTTTTTTATTTTCTAAAATTTCCGTTAATGCAGTTTTGTATACATAGTTTATATTAATAAGCAAGAGGTATACAAAAGAACATCAAATTAAAAACTCGAATTAATAAATAAAATTTTTGGTAGAATAAGTAGCCATCTCATGTTATATTTGAGATAGAAAAAAAATTCCTTAGGTCTAATGTGAAATTCATTTATCGTAAGATAAATAAGTTGTATCTTCCCTATTCACAATTTTCAAACGTGAATTTGTTACGCGTTAAAATCTTGAAAGTCTTTTATAAAGATATACAAACTAAATTTTTATTTTTTTATAGACTAAAGTTAATATAACAAGTCAAAAATTTCAAAGCAAATTTTAATTCGTCGTAACGGCTCTAAGCATATTGAGATAAGTTGCGGAAGCTTTCATTACCTAAAATAATATCGAGATTAAACGAAAATGAAAAACGATTTGCACGCGTTAATGCTTACACTGGTGAAGCTGGGAAGCGAAAATGTCGCCAGCTTTCCCGCCGTCAGAAAAACAGGTCGCTGCGTGTACAAAATTATGAAATAAAGATTTCGCGATTGCTTCACTGGTAACTTATACCAATCCATCATATAAACCGCCGTTCTTACGCTTGCGTACTAAAATTGAAAATAATTTATTTCTATATTTTCAGACTATTTCCTAATTATGAGATTTCAACAATTTGCAATCATTTTATCAGTGATCAATGGTACAACAACCTGCTCTGTCAAGTGCTCTCCCAAATAGCAATATACGAAAATATTGAAAGTGAACGAGATTAAGAACATCGTGTACGTTAGAGTTGAAACAGTATCATTATTCTGAAAATCCTGAAATATATAAAAATTCATTTTCATACTCACCACGTTATAAAAACCAGTAGACTATTAAAAACATAATTTTGCTCTTACCGCGATAAGATAATATCCAACCAGACAAATGAGAAAGGCGCAGCTTGTGAATTCGATCAAATAAATTTCGCTAAGCATTTCTTGCATGGTAAACGCAAATCTGAAAAAAAAAATGAAAATGACTCGAATGATTCATTGAAAGCACTCATTTGTGATTATTTCAGAGGAAAAATGTGAACCACTTCAAAGATCTCCATTGATGTCTGACGATTTTTCCCAGCAGCTGATTGCTGAATTCATCCGAGAGATTTTTTATCATCAAACTCGTGATGATGCAGCGGCTGGAGATGTGCAGAATGCCTTGGATGCTCAAATTGCAAACGCCAGAATTGATCAGGTAAAAAACAACCGCACTGAGACAATCGACGACGTAAACGATGTCGTAGTATGGGGTTTGCTGAAATTTCAATAGGATTAATACAAATGGTTACTACATATGATTTTATTTTAATTATATTGAATGTAAGAGTTTCTATTTTATGTTACACTAATTAAAATCAAGGTATAATTTTGAAAACTTGAATATTCATTAATTACTGCAGAACCTTAATGTTTGAAGAAATGTAACAAAAAGCCTGTACAATTTTATTGATTGTGTTTAATCTTACGTAGGAATCAAAAATAAAGAAGTAACTGTCAAGAGGAAGATGATGGAAACTGACGTTCCCGATGATCAGGGGTTTACTCGTGAGTGGCAGAATACCGCAGAAGAGAATTCCGCTGCCGAAGACACAAGCGAGACAAAGAATCATGACGGTCCTGGAGATTCGCGTCTTCGCCAACATGATTTCGCGGTCCTTAGCTTCGGTGGTCGTATGCCAGTCTACAGCCACATCTTTGAGGTAAGTAGCCAAGTGGCGGCTTTTTATCACCAGAAAAATGTAGACGCTAACGTTGATGAAGCCGAAGGAGACCGCGCCGAACAATTTTAGACGTGCCTAAGAATAACATCATTATTATTTTCAGTAAATGCAATTAAGAAACTTATTTTTAAGGTACTAAAGAATACGCAAAATTACAATACCATTAAATTTTTTTCCACGTACAGAATATAAAAGATTGCTGGAACGACTAGGAACAGCTGAAGAAAAAAACAGATAAAGATTAAAAAGGGTCTTAAGATTTTCGGATAATCCGAGGACTTGAAGGGCCAAATTCCCAGGGGTTTAAAGGTCCAGCGCAATATCTGAATTGCATAATCGAAATCTTTCGCATTCAAAATGTCTTCAATTGTAGTAGGCTTCATCTTTCATTTTCTTGAATCAACACATTCTTATTACCTTCATAATGTTACTATTACTATATGTTATATATTACAGCTTCATTAATTATTCCGATATCAATTGGTCTTTTTTTTCAAATTACTTAAATCGAATTAGGGTTATCGAGAATGTGCTGAAAATGAGCGATCCTCGAAAGAAGAAAATTTAGTGTAACTTTTGTTAGTCACGATTGAGAGGTAGCTTGACCAAAGGTGTGCGAGTGACTGGCGGTACACTTTAAACTTTACAGTTCGTATGAGTCATTAGAGATGCAAAGTATGTAAATTCGCGATTATTACGGCTAAGCGTTTCGATGAGCGGCTATCGCCGGATATCGATTCCAATCAAACTCGTCAGACTGTCGGAGACGATCAGTCGGTGCTGCGCAGTTCCCAAAGCAAGTTGAGCTTGTCTTCTCAGTTGAAGCTTTTCAGGAGTTTAGTTAATGTGAAAAATTCATCAAATAAAAATGACTTTCACTTATATGTAATGAAATACTTTTCAAAGATACTCTGCAGTGAATAACAAGAAAGTGAAAAAAGTGAAAAAACAAATAAGCGATTATTTTTTGTGAATTAAATATTAGGTTTGAATAAGTGCCCATCTAAACAACAAAATTCATTGGATAAACCATTCATAGTGTTTATCATATTTTGATTCAGACACGTTTTATGATCTACATCACATAGGCTACGGTTATTTTTTTTCTCAGTACGACTCGCAATATATATAGATATTGATAGTAAAGAAAATTTATCTCAATGTTCATGTTTGATAATTTATGTTTGCACCATTAAACACATGTTAAAGAATCTTTTTCTATTTATCAGAGACAAACCACTTACATTAGTGTCATCTTGTAGTGAGAAAATCATGATTCTTCTGCAACTATCATTGCTATATATACATTTGCTAAAAAGATTGATAATGCATTAGGTATGAAGCTTTTGCGATTTCTCTGCACATTCTTTACTTGTTGAGAATGAAGATTTCTTTTGCTAAGATTGAGATAAAAATAAAAGTAAAGTTTTGTAAACGTCATAGAAACATATACATGCAAGCAAAGATGTTGATTTTTAGTTTTACTCTTTGCACTGCATTTGAAACATGATATTTTCTTTAGGTTAAGAATCAGAAAGTGAACTTACGCGAGGATTGATAAGAGCAAAATAACCAATGCAAGTTGAGCTTCTTCCTATAAGATTCCTGTCGATCTTCACTCCTGTGATGAGACATGATGACAAAGGCTGACATAAGCATCACAGACAAAGGTAATAATTTCTCAATCCTTATATTATCCAATAGCAAATTGTTAAGTCTTCTATATACTGGGCATGGTAGATCAGGTATAAGGTGCTACGTTAAACCTATTTAATTGATGATCATATCCTTGAACAGGTTCAGCTAATGAACATAATTAGAAATAAATTTTGCAATCACATTACAAAATTAATGTTCTGATTCTATTAGTATATTATTTAAAAGAACAATTACAAATCGAGATTTGTAATCTAAACACATATGAACTGTATACTACCATTATGGATATGCAAATTAAAAATAAAAATCGGTTGAGTGGGTGGTCTGAATGTCGTAAAGAATCACTTATCTCAACTGAAGAGATATCTATCCGAAGCCGTGACCGTTCACCGTTACATTTTCACCCATTCACTTTATTTCATTCGCACAGCAAGGGTCCGAATATACACTTCCTCCATTCCATTAGCATTTACAACTTCATCTTCCTTGCCTTCGTTTTTCTTCAATCGGATGCAATACAAAACATTTACTTCAGTTTATAAGTAGACTGTCCGACAAGTACAGTGCGCTCCGACAGTACGCTCGGTTACTATATATAAAATAGAGGAACGGAAGAAATCAAGTTACTATAACTGTCGGGCAGTGTTATCAACTTTATAATTCAGGGCCACCAACATAAAGATAAAAAGTTTAAATTTATTTTCGAAACTAAGTTTCAATTTTTTTCGAATGACTGTTTTTTTCGTTGTTTTAGACTCCGACGACTGAGGTGTAGGTGGCAATAAGACTTATACCTTGGTGATTTTGGTGTATTAAGAAGTATGAAGCTAAAATCGACCATCTTCAAAAACAGTAGTTCCTGCCTAAAAAGTCATATTACGAGGTATCGCAATATAATTAACTCTTTATTGAAGAATATTTACTTCTATATTTGTAATAATAATACGTGTGAGGAAGATATATATAATAATCATCGCTCTTATGAAAAAAAAACCTTTTCTTTGCAGGATCTCGCGACATGTGTTTCCTTCGGCACCACAAAACTCCAAAAACTGCTTTTCCTCCTGGCGGCACATTGGAATTGTCTCAGAACTTTCCGATGTTCTAAGTTTGACATTTTATCTACTTTAAAAAAATTTTCATTAAATATAGCAAATCCTTTGAATATCAAGGGGCCCCCTTTATTGGTTCGATTTTCCATATTCTTCCTTGGGTGCTTTCCTTACTATAGTCCTTCTGTTCTGGAATAGAGAGCCTATATATCAGAAAATCATGTGCAGGGCAGAGAAAGTAGAACCGGCGACGGAATTTCCAATGATTATTTTATAAAATAACAAGAAAGTGCTAAAAATATTTAAATAAAAGAATTGTTTCTTAAAAGTTGACTATCAAAAATCTCCCCTCAAAATCTGAATCCAAGGCCATATTCTTAAAGTATAAATATACATGACTCGGGAGCAAATGGCTTAAGCAAATGTTGGTCACAAAAGCGTACCTCCTTTTTATTCAAATATTTTATATCTATTTGAATGATCGTACATCATACGAAGAGTTTTAATTTTTATTTTATTGTCCTTTAACTATTCTTGTGATCATTTTTTCGTGTTGCTTTATAAAAATTAATCGTCCGAGAAATAGTCACGCAGTATAATTTCTATATAATAAACACTTAATAGTCAAAGTCTTATAGCTCTTCCTTTACAATATATTTAAGTGCCAACAATTTCTCAATACTGTGACGACTTAAAGTAAATGAACGATGAATCCCAATCATTGTGGTACTTCATTATATAAATCTGTGAAAGAGAAATATTTTTATTAAATAATCGCAAAATAAACTGAAGTCTCGTGTCAACAAACCTGCGAACTAAAAATAACTTCGTATATTTAAAGCTTCGCGAAGCTCGGCCGGAAAGGTAATTATCTTAAATCGGCTCCCCACGCGACTTTCTTTTAATGACCCGCGTGCGCTTTTGCATGCAGTGCGCTCGTATAATGACGGATAATTCGCGCAATTTCCGTTTAAAGCGGTGCCCCGTGCGCCTATGCAGCATCGCCGTCATTAAAGCAATTTGCCTTACCCCTTGAATATTTTTTCTTATGGCCAACCCTTCCTCTTCACCGTGGCATTACTGAGAACGCCGTAAATATCCTGCTCAAGCCGATTAAATTCATTTACTATTATTGCGCTCCGCGCTTTCAGCAGCGCGCAAGAGTTTAAAACCCTTTCGTTCGCTTGCAACTTCCGTGTACGTGGCTCTTATCATCGATGATTTAAACGAAGTAGGGGCTGCTCGCATCCCCCGCGAAGCAAAACTTCGTGCACTTCTATTCATAGGACGCAATTATCCTCGTGTCAATGCTCGCGAGCACTGACGTGTGCTTACCTCACTCACAAATATAGAAACTTAATGTATTAGAAACTTCTCGTATAAAATTGCTTGTTGGCTTTTTTTAGAAGTACGTTTTTTTCAGGTTCTACGTTTAGTTTGACCCTGCGGATGAAATTGATGCGATCCATACTACGGCTGAAATTTAAAAAGTTTAGGTTTTCTTATTAGTTGCTTAGCAGCACTTTGAAAAAATCTCGTGTTTATAATACTGCAGCAATTCTAACAAATAAAACTGATATCTTGAAGTAATTCGTAATAAACTACTGTAGTATACAGTTAGAACTTAAAAAATAAATATTTTATATAAATGTGTATGAAAAGTATTTCTTACAAATGTATAACATGCAATAAAAAATATTTTTACTAGTTTATTTTTCCGCCTTAGAGAGTGAGGGTTCGAAGCATATTAAGATATGTTGCGGAAGCTTTCATTACCTATAATGTAATTATATTAAATAGCGTTATTAAGAGTGTCAATAGGAATTTTAAGACTATTATTGATCAGTACACTTGTGAAACTAGGAAGCGAAAAATTCACCACTTTTCCTGCCGACAGATAAACCCGTTGCTGTGTGAACAAAATGATAAGATAAAGATTACGCGTTTGTTTCGCCGGTAGGTTGTACCAGTCCATCATGAACACTTCAGTACCGACACTCTCGTACTAAAAATTTAACAATTGATTTAGTTATAAAAATATTTTTTTCAAACAGTATGCACAAAGATCGTATTTGCTCAAGCAAATCAGTTTGTAAAGTCAAGTACCGTAGCTTCTGTATTATTTTATTTTCCTGTATGCAGGAAAAAAAAGATATATTTAATAAAAAAATAAATATATTTCATGATACTGATGTGCTTAGGCGCGCCTCTCGCGCTCGTCGTTTTGCCCCGGCAAACCTCATTTGTGCTAGAAATACTCCCTTTGCGCATTTGTAGCATCATAATTTATAAATTTTTGGCGTACTTGCTCGGTTAAGTGTTCACCTAAGTAACAAAAGACGAAAATGTTGAACGTAAACGAGACTAAAAACATGGAATACGTTAAAATCGAAGCGGTGTCATTATTTTGAAAATCCTAAAATGTGCAATTAAATCGTTTTCTAATTATTAACATTAAAAGAAAAAAGTTAAAATGAACATTTTTGTCTTACCATTATTAGGTAGTAACCGACCAAACATAGATGTAAGGTACAACTAGTGAATTCAAGAAGATATATTTCGTTGAGCATATTTTGCATTTTAAAGGCAAAACTGTAGAATGAGAAAAGATTAACTTTATACAGTTACATTCTTGAAATTTGTAAATTTTTGTTAAAACATTACTTCAGTGATCGCCAATGTTGCTTTACAACTTTTCCCAGCAAAGGTAGGTTGAAATTCTCCGTAAGCCTCCTAATCATAGAATTCGTTATGGAGCACTGACTGGATATATGCAGGATGCCCAGTATGCTTAGGTTGCAAATTCCAGAATGTATGAGATATAGCGTAGTGGTGCATAGGCACTGGGTGAAGTAAACCAAATCGAAGTATGTTCTTTGCTGAAAGAAATTCAACAATTTTAATTATTACTTTTACATACTTTTTACAAAAATGTTTATAAATGGGCATAGAAATAAAAAAATAATAAAGCAATGGTGCTCATTGATAAAAAGGAAATTGTTAGAATACAGTTACCTAAATTAAGTTTCACCGAGTGTTTGTTGCGGTATCATTGTTCTTTACATTTAACAAATTTTTTTCTAGAGAAAAAAAATTGTTGTACGTACATAAGCTTCGAAAAAGATGAAATAAGAATCGAGTGGCAGGTGATAAAAGCTGCTGTTTCCACGGATGATATAAGGCTTCGCGGTGAGCGGTAAAAAGCTGCAGAATAGCGTTCCACTGGCGAACATGGCACTGAGGCAGATGATCATGAGATACCTGGAGGTCTGAGCTTTCGCCATCATTAGTTCCCTGTTTGCTTGCTTGCTCGTCAAATTCCAGTCAATCGCTAAATGAGTCAGATAAGCGTGAAAGTGATGATTGTTAACCAGCAGCAGGATATATTTGATGATGTTCACGCTGGTAAAAGACACCGATCCAAATAACTTCAACCTTGACTAAAGAAGTAAAAAAGAATGTTTGATATATATGCAAGCAGTTACTTGCAGTTAATATATATATATATTATTATAATTATAACGATACGGGGAAAAAAACAATTGCAGATTAATTAAATGTATTTGAAATCATTAAACTATACATACCATCAAATTTTTTTGCATAAAAATAATATACAAAGCCGCAGGTACAACCGTGAACATTTGCAGGAATATGACTATAGAGATTAAAATTATCCGCAGGGCAAACCTATAGTACCGGGACATCAGTGGCCACGCTCCTAGAGGAAGAAAAGTCCAACGTAATATCTGAACCGCAAAATTGAATTCCTCGGACTTAAAAATATCTTCTACTGAATCCAGTTTCTTTCGTACACGTTCCATTATTACTTATTAGATTTTTAGATATTTTTTAAAATTCAAAGTCAAATAATTAAAACAATTCGTTAAATTACTTTTCGGATATCAAAGGATTATTACATTATAGATACTGCAGTGCTCTTTACCGTCAACGTATCTCGTTTGAGTAAAAAAGTTAGTTTATTCAGTGCCGAAAACCTTATTAGATCGTGAAGGGAAACAATTGTAACCGGAGCAATGGTTCGCGGAGGACTGAAAGCGTTCCCCACGCTTTACAAACCGCTCGATTCATTACACATGCAAAGTAGTTAAATTGGCGATTGTTACGACTACCTTGTTGATTCTATTGGTATTCGATTAGATTCTTCGCTGAGCGGAGGCATCAGTAGACGATGAGAAGCATTGGAGGCAAGTTGGTAACAGTTTTTTTTTTTTTTTTTTTTTTTTTATTCCATAGGGTATCGGCACCTGACCATGTCCCCTTTAGTTGGTAACAGTTACAGTATAATATAGTAAGGTTGTAAGGAGGAAATGTATATCTGGAAGTGCGCATGCGGCATGCGTGCCATGACAAAAACTAAAAATCTCTGTTCCGTTTGTTCTATTTCTAACGTTCAGTTCGAATTTTCCGTTACTTAGTGATTTCGGAGAACAAAGATTACAAGAAAAAATTACTGTTCCGTTAAATTTGTTTCTACAAGTAGGATGTAAACGATCGCTGGAATAACTATAAGTAAAGAAATAATTGAGGAATAAGAAGTAGATCAAGATTAAAAAAATGGTACTATTAATAGGTACTTAATCGAAGGATACAAAGGGTTACTGCAGGTTACACTCAAGTCAGCTCAGTTCAATTCTTGTCGTCCAACGTTCGTCGTATCGTCCAACGTTCATCGTATCGTCCAACGTTCATCGTATCGTCCAGTAATCGTTCAACTCTGCTATTACGTCCTCGAATGTGGTAGGCTAGGCTTATTTCAATTCTTTCTCTTTCTGTTATAATTAATTAAAAGTCACACTTTTGCACTTGAGAGACATTTTCAAAAGATAAAGTTTAGGTTAAATGGTCAGCATTTCTCAGTAGGCGCTAGTTTCACTGAGATAAAATTATACATTAATATATTAATGCATTAATGATGACTTTACATTTGTTATAGTTTGTGGACTTGATAGATGACTGACTGAATATTGATTTTCCGATCAAATCATAGAGCAATTGCGATCATCACCAACTATACCATCAGAAAATGCAGTCTGCTGAGAAGTTCACAACTTTGGATCATCATGCTGGAAGTGACACCAGTGCCATCAGAAACTACAATCATTGCTGTAAAGATCAAAACATTGGATCATCTTATGCTGGAAATGACACCAATACCAATAATAGTCGTTGCTGCGAAGTTAACATCATTGGATCATCTCGTACTCAAAGTGACGCCAGTAATTGTAAGATCATAAATTTTTATTTTTATTAAACTGATCTGATATTAGGCAGTGATTTACAAATTTTATCAGGATGATAATAAAGAAAACTATACAGAAAATCTACAAGGTAAATTCTTTATACTCTCAAATTTTTTCATTTGTATAGGATCATAACAATAGATTTTTTGTTCAAGGAAAAACTACAATTTTTCAACTTGCATTTGCCTCAACAGTCCTGATCATGTTGAGGTAGCTCGCTGCAGCTTTAACAATCTAGAATCATGCAGTTCACAGTTCATCATTTTTCTGCAATACAATATGGATATCAAAGGATGTTATTGACATACGCTAGTGAAACTTTGAAGAGACAAAGTCATTATTTTCCCAGCCGTTAGTTCTATCCGTCGCTGATTCGAAGATACCAGCAGGACCATATTTTTAGCTTCTTTACCAGAAAGTTTGAACCAGTCTATCATGTATGCGGTTGAAGCTATTTCTTCACTCTGAAAATGGAAAGGTAGAAAACTATATATTTTTGTTATTTAGTTTAACGCAGATTCCTTCTAGTTTTTAACTTGCCTTCTCTGATAAAATTTGTCCTATATAGCAGAGGATAAAAATGTTAAAGACAAATGACATCAGCAGAAGGAAATAAGTCACGGTTGCTATTGTTTCTCGTTGCTCATATTCCTGCAATCCTCGTAAACTGCATTGGTTTATGTGCTTTATGCTTTTAATGTTTTAAATATTATTATGGATACCACAATGAAAGAATATCCTAGGAAACATAAGATCCCAGTACTCCCAAGTACATCAACCAAACATATTTCGTTAAAAATTTCTTCTACCCTTGTGGCAAAACTAAAAGTACAATTTTTAATGCCTAAGGTAAATGATCATAAGAGCACATAATGTAAAGTAAAAGTTGCAACATTTATTAACTAAGGAATAATAAAATTACTTTAAAAATCGCAAGTGCTGCTGAACAATTTTACCCAGCAATTGTTTGTCAAAGTTATCTGATAACTTGTGGAGCATCGAAGAAGTGATAGCAATCTGACTGCAAATATGCATAACACATATAATTATTATGCTGTAGACCCCGCAGGTAGCTGAATATCTTACAAAGGCACACAGAATCTGCGTTGCCAGGATATAGTCGTAAATCGGCCTGATCTAAAACAGTTCGAGAATCTTGATAAGGGTCCTTCAGAATTTTTGGTAAACCGTATGAACCTTGATTGAAAAATTAATCCTAAATACTTTAAGAATTTGAAAGTCAACTTACGTGAGGATTGAAGAAGATAAAGTAACCAGGATAAGCCAAGCTTCGGTATGTGAGGTTTCCTACCATTTTTGGGCCCTTAGCCAGTGGCATAATAATGACAAAGGGCATACCGCCGGTATACATAAGAACGACGCAGACGATGGTTAATAATCTCCCGGTTCTGGCATTTTCCAAAAGTAACTTATGGTACTCCGCGATTTCTGCCTGCTGCCAATCCTTTGCCATGTCGTTTATGCATCCGGCTATCTTACGCCGCCTGACGATTACTATTAGGTACTTGAACAGGTTCATCATGCTGAAGCCTACCGGGCCACATAGCTTCACACGGATCTAATAAATTATAGATGAAGAAAATAAGAAAAAGATTATCTTATTATACATATATATAATATTTATATTTTTATTAGTAGATTGTATGACGTGTAGGTTGCAGAGATTTCTTGGTATATATATTTTAAAAAAAATGATCATACACTGTAATCCTTAAGCAAGAGAAACATGAACAGTATCAGTGGGATTGTAACGAACAGCAAAAGAAAGACGCAGATTAAAACCAAAATTGGTCGAAGGTATCTTTCGCAGGGAAATGTGAGAGGCCAAAGTCCGAATGGCGTTAGAATCACTCGCGTTAATTGGATAGCGTACTCAAAACCATTGTTACATTTCTGTTTTACTTTTTCAAGATCTTCAACGTACATTCTAACTATTGCTTTAGTTTTTCGTCATACGCGTTATTATCGTGTAAAGTTGATGTAAAATAACAAAAGAACTAAATAACTCGTCCTAGTATAGATGCATTTAACTCAATTTATGTTTATTGAAATTTATTTTATATAAGATTTTTTCGATCAGAAATTTATTTCTTTCGTTGTTTCAGGACAACGACTAGTGTGTGACTGACCACCTCAGCTCGCCGATAGCATCGGTCCATTATAAATTCACGGAGCTGAAATCGCTGTCGTCGAATGGAATAGATCGGGTCGCCGCAAATGATGGGGCGCTGTTGAATATATCATCAGGTGCGCTTTAGTCTACTGGCCCGGCAGCTCACCAGTCTGCTCTCGTACTTCGAACAGGCAACAACGCTCAAGAAATTGGCGAATTATTTTTATCAATCGCATGCACTGGTGTCCCAAGAACTTGACATGTCTCGAAAAGGTAAAATTTCTAACATTCTATTTATATTAATGATAAATTATTATAAACTTTTTATTTTAATATTCTTTGACAACTAATAAGATACCAAGCCGTGGCAAATAAATTATTTCTTTAGGAAATAATTTGAATCACGAATTTTTTCGACTGTCCGCATGATCGAGACCTCTTCGATTTTATATTGATGATATTGGATTATTGAAAATCTGAAAATTAATGTGAGTTATAATGTTCAAATAAAATTGATGAAACTAGTCAGACAAATTTTGATTTAAAAAATCAAAGGTCATGATTAGATAATCTTGAAAGTTTGGTTCTGAAAACTGATTCATCCAAAATTCAAGGATTTCCCATCTAGCTTCTGTGCTGAAGGACTAGTAAATCGTAAAGTTACTAAATTGAATATTGAAGCCATGATGTTGGATTTAAGTTACGCTGAGGCTTTGCAAGTTATATTTCGGGGATACGGTAGTTTCATTCTTCTGGGCTAACTGAAACTGAAAGTTCCTTCAGGTATAGCGTTCTCTATTTTATACCTAGCTAAGAACGGTGGAGTAGTTGAGTGCCTTTGATTGATTTTCATTGATCAATCAAAGGAACTCAATTACTCCACCTTCTTCAAACATCAAGAATGGGCTGTCAAATTAGGCAGGCGTTGTAACCATTGTCTCTTTTTAAGTTTATGTTGTTATAATGTTTCACTATTTGTAGAGCTTCTCAGATTTTTTTAAAAAGCTGTATGCTATTTTTGCAATTCATGTAGTGTTCTGGAATTGAATATGTTCTGGTGTGCTTCTATGTAGTGTTCAACTAGGATAGACTGTACAAAATGTTTTAATGTTCTTCTGATGTAAGCTTATTTTTTGGCTTATCATTCGTTGAATTTTTCCTATGTAAATACTCTATTTCACATGAGCAAGGGATAAGTAGCAGAGGATGAAAATGTTGGCAGCACATTCTGATTGGTCTATGTCTCTAATCAGCTTCTATCTGTCCAGTGCTTCTTAACTAGATATACATTATCAGAGACCGATAGACCTAGAACCTTCAGTTTTCAGTTAGCCTTGAAGTAGGAGGCTTCAATGTCTTTGTTAGCATAAAATCCTCCACAAGATTGGAATCCAAATGATCTCACTAATAATAAAGAATTGTATAATAAACCTAACTAGAGTTTCTAGGGTAAAGTACCCGTGATAGAAAATTCATCTCCTAGTAAGTAGTACAAGTCAATGTTGGTCAGACGCGTACACAATTATTCAAATATTTCACTTCTATTAACGACTATAATTCAAGTAATATTTATACAATTAATATTAATTTTCTTATCCTATATAGAATATACTGTAATAATTTCTTTAGTTATCGTTATTAAAAACTTACAAGAATTACTTCGTCAGTTATCTTTTTAATAGTTCATAACCATCATAGTTCTAATTTCCAGACAATTTTTTAAAATTAATTTTAAAATTGAATAATGCAAATATAATTCATATAGTTTATTCAACAAAGTTTATACAATCAGTCCAAAGCTTCCATATCCTTATTACTGCATCTGTAAAAATAAAACACTATTATTAAACCATCAAAAAGAAACACAATGTCTCGTGTCAACAAACTTAGGCACTAAATATAACTTGAAATACCTGATCAACAATCCCGCATCTTTCTTTTAATGTCCCGTGTGTTTGCATCTCTCACTCGCTCGGATAATGACGGATATTTCGCGCAGTATAAAAGTTTCCTTTAGAGCGAAACCTTGTGCGCCCGCACAGCATCGTCGTCGTTAAAGTAATTTGCCTCACCCCACGATTCTCTTTTTTTATCCTCAAGTTCTCAACCCTTTCTTTCCCCCACGGTATTTCCCTGTGAGACGTAAATATCCTACTCGCGCCGATTAAATTCATTTAGTATTATTATACTCTCCGCGCTTTTACCAAGGTGGAAGAATTTAAACCCCTTCTTTTGCTTGCAACTTCCGTGTACGTGGTGTACATTGGGATTCAAATGAAGTAGGGGCTGCTCGCATCCCCCGCGATACAAAACTTCGTGCGCTTCTATTCATAGGGTTCAATTACTCTCGTGTCAATGTTCGAGAGCACTGACGTGCGCTTATCCCGATCACCCTTTGTTGTATGAAACTTCCTGTATTAAATGGTTTTTATATTAAGAAGTTTTTTATATACTTTTTAATTTGAAGATGGTATTCGTGTTCTAGATGACTCTTGAACAAAATTGAAAACGTTTTATTTGTTTTTAGTTGAATTTTATCGATGTTAATGAGCAAATAAACTATGAATAGTCTTAATTGCGCGACGTTTCGGCAACTGATTCGTTGCGCTTTTCAAGCGCTGGAATATTTATTTATAACCTGTATTCTCATAAATAAATATTCCAGCGCTTGAAAAGGGCAACAAATTAGTTGCCGAAGCGTCGCGCAATCAAGACTATTCGTAGTTTGTTTGCTCATTAACATCGATAAAATTCAACTAAAAACCTTAACACAACATGAGTGATCACCAGACGTTTTATTTGTTATTAAACTCTAAAATATATTGTCTTAAAATACATTTAAGATAAATAAATTCTGAGATCAGAAAGTATTTTCTTTTTTAAACAAATAATTACATCCGTCATTAAAGCTGAAATATATATCTTTTAATATATGACTTTATATACTGCACCCTTTTTACCAATTTTTTCATTTCAGAAAGTTACCGTTCGAAGCATATTGAGATAAGTCGCGGAAGCTTTCATTACCTGTAAAAAATATTAAGAATAAGTGGCTAATTTCACGCAGAAATATGAGGATAGCGTTATCAAACGTACACTCGTGAAACTAGGAAGCGAAAAATTCACCACTTTCCCTGCAGACAGATAGACTGGTCGCTGCGTGAACAAAATCATGAAATGAAAGTTTCGTGCTTCGTTCCAGGGCAGCTTGTACCAGTTTATCATGAGCACTTCAGTTCCAACACTTTCATACTGAAAGTATAGCAATTTGTTTACTGATACAATACAATATTTTTGAAGTAAACAAGTAAAATAGGACATTAAACGACTTGGGAACGAAATAGGCGTTTTTTAGTCATGTTGGATTTGACTCCCAAGTGAACACACTATTTTTACACACAAAAAACTTATTAAATTTTTTATGTCAGTTGGAGTAAAACTATTTCGCTTTCCTCACGATGTTAAAAAACCGAACTACTAAAGTTAAGTGGAAACATGACGAACTTATCCGCTTATTTGTTGTACTCCCTAGGTAGAAATTGGTATATATTGTAACGAAGATGTAAAGCACATGATTCTCGCATGCTAGTATAAATTGAAACCTTTTCGCCGGCTAAGGAGGTGTAAAATGTCGGTTTTCTCCAGTTGTGGATCAAAAGCACTATGTTACTCCAACTTTAGGACATAAAAAATTGATTTTTACATCTTTTGTGTAAAAAAATCTATATTTATTGTACAAATATCGGCGTACTTGTTCTGTTAAGTGTTCTCCTAAGTAACAAAAGACGAAAATGTTGAACGTAAACGAGACTAGAAACATGGAGTACGTTACGAGCGACGCTGTATCGTTGTTCTTAAAATCCTAAATAACGCAATTATTTCGATTGTTTTATTGTCATTAAAAAAAGGAGTATTTAAACTAATTTTTCCATAAGTTTTTACTCACCATGATTAGATAGTATCCAACCAAGCATAAGTGAAAGGCACTGCTGGTGAATTCAACAAGATATATTTCGCTCATTAAATCTTGCATTTTAAAGGCGAACCTAAGGATAATGAAAGTAATTTTATTTATTCACATTTCCAAAATTTGTTAATTTTTGTTAAAATATTACTTCAAAGATCGCCAGTGATGTTTAATGACTTTTCCCAGTGATT
This sequence comes from Eurytoma adleriae, assembly GCA_900480045.1. Taxonomy (NCBI): domain Eukaryota; kingdom Metazoa; phylum Arthropoda; class Insecta; order Hymenoptera; family Eurytomidae; genus Eurytoma; species Eurytoma adleriae. Next base: position 17,289 of record UXGC01001233.1, read on the forward strand.
GTAGATTGAAATTCTCGGCAAGTTTCCTAATCATCGAATTTGTAATGGAACACTGGCTAGATATGTGCAGGATTCCCAATATGCTTAGATTACAAATTCCAGAATTTATCATATAGATTGTTGCGGCGCTGACGCACTCGACGAAGTAAACCAAGTCAAAGTATTTTTTTTGCTGGAAGTTGTTTAACTGTCAACACTACTGGCTCATGGAAAGTAAAAAGTACTTCATAAATTTAATACAGAAAAGAGTAGAATAAATCAATTTTGAAATAAATTTTTACGATCCAAGTCTTGAATATGAGTATTGCCTTCTACGGAGATATTTTATTTATTTGACTTTAACCCTGTAAAAAATCGATCATAAAACGGCCAAAATATGCATATTCTGGTCATTTTATGGTCAACTTTTTATAAGGCATGGACGGTTCTTTGAACTTGATGAATGTAGATATAAAAATAGACAATTATGATTAACTGTCAGCAATTATACCAACTTTTTCTAAAGGTTTTTTTACATCTGCAATGAATCAGTGAACCAATCAGCAGGATGGTTTACTGATTCACAGATTCACGCTTCCTTTTTTCTCATGAAGAGCATCCTTACACTTCCTGTGTACTTTCAACGCCGTTTTTTACAACCATCAATTTTTCCAGAGGAAATGAAAAGGTACAGTGGCGTACTTACGTAAGGATCGAAGAAGACGAAGTAAGCATCTAGTGGAAAATGGTAAAAGCTATCGTTCCCGCGCATGATGTAAGGCTTGGTGGTGAGTGGCAGAAAGCTGCAATACAATATTCCGCTAGCGAACATGGCACTGAGACAGATGATCATCAGGAATCTGGAAGTCTGAGCTTTTGACATCATTAAGTCCCTGTCAGCTTGTTTGTTCGACAAGTGCCAGTCGATTGCTAAATGAGCGAGGTAAGCGTGAAAGTGATGATTGTTGATTAGCAGCAGAAAATACTTCATGATGTTCATGATGGTAAACGATACTGATCCCAGTAACTTCAATCTTGACTAAAAAATGTTTGGTCTTATTAACAAATAATTTAAGTAACAATTTTTTTCAGAACTAAATTGTTAAAATTGTTTACCATCAAAGTTTTCTGCATAAAAATGATGTATAAAGCTGCAGGCACCACTAGGAATATATGGAGTGATACGACGATGAAGATTATAATAATTCGCAAAGGAAAACTGTAGCAACGAGACATCAATGGCCACACTCCCAGAGGTAGAAATGTCCATCGTAGTATCTGAACCGAAAAATTGAATTTCTTGCACTTGACGATATCCTCCATTGATTCCATTTTCATTCGCTTAGTGACGAGTTCTCTTAGTATCACTTTAAATTCAGATTACCGAAAATATTTATCATTAGAGCAAGAAGTTCGTTTATGCAGCATGGAAAAGCATGTTAGATTACAAAAGGAAGCGAATAGCAAAGCAGAAGTTCGTTGATGACTGAAGGAGTGCCGCCGACTTTACAAACCCCTCAAGTCATTATACATGCAAAGTAGTTAAATTAGCGATTATTACGGCGGCCATGTTGATTCTATTGATATTCGATTAGGTGCTTCGCTGAGCGGAGCCATCAGTAGCTGTTGAGAAGCGTCAGGGGTTGCTACTAAGATATTTTTTAAACATTTTTCTAAATCTGCATTAAAACTATATAGGATTATTTTTCAATATTTTTCCTATATGATTACTTGCTATTAACAATAAATTTCACCGAGTGATTTACTACTGAAAATACTGGCAAGTTCTCTAATCATTGAGGTTGTAATTAAACACTGGCTAGACATGTGAAGTATTCTTTGAATGATTACATTGCAAACGCCGGAATTGACCCGGTAAAGACTGCCTGCACTCATGCATTGAGCAAAGTAAATATAGTCAGAATATTTCTTTTGCTAAAATTTTACAAAATAAATTAATGAATTCTTTATTACTAAAACGGCGCGATAAAAGATTTTTGGATTATGCTTACGTATGCGTCGAAAGAAGTGAAATACGCGTCTACAGGAAGGTGGTAAAAAGTGTCATTACCACTTACTATGTAAGTACAATATTCCACTCATAAACATACTGCCAAGGCACAGCGTCATAAGGAATCTGACCAACTGAGCTTTTTTTCAATCATTATTTTTTGTTCGTTTCGTCGATTGTCGTGTGCCAATCCGTCGCTATGTGACTTAAATAAGAAACACACTGAGGACGGTTTACGAAAAAAGCATATATCTTAGAAAATTTTACTTCATAAAAGAAACTGCACTGTGTACCCATTTGTAAAAACAACAAAAGGCAATTACGATAATTCTTAAAGGATTTGAGTAGTAACGAGAAGTGAAGGACTAAACTCCCAGAGGTGTGAACATAAGACATAGTATTTGGACAACAAATTTAAAATCCCTATTGATTAAAACATCTTCGTTTCCCCTCATCGCGGAATATTCTAACAATTTAAACTACTGTTTTATCGAGAAAAAAATTTAATTTTATATGTTTTGCTAATTAAACGTAAAATTTCATGAATATTCTTTTTTCAGCACAATGTTCCGGCTTGTCCGCTCAGTTGGAAGCTCATTCGAACTCTAATGATGATTCAAACGGATTGATGGTTCGGGAATGACTGACTGCCTACTTCTAACTCCTATCCATTCGGGTCATTATAGATGCCAAGTAGCTGGAATTGACGACCATTATTACTACGGTTAATGGGTAAGTGTCTTCCGTTGATTTGAGGGTAGGTAGCAAAGCATAGTGTCTTAGCTGCAGTTGCAAAGTAATCGGGTGAGGTAATCCACGCACAGATAGACGTGATGAAACTTTACATATAGATTTTGGTAATGTGTGGAAAGAAAAGTATCAACCAGTAATAAACAGGATAACAGACTGGAAAGTAAAACGATAAAAAATAAAGTTTATGCTCCAACTAGTGTAGATAGTGTATTAAATTCAGCTCTATAAAAATGAAATAAATCTATATAATAAGCGTCCGCAAAGCGTTGAAAACTTCGATTTTTATGATAATGTTAGTGCTCGAAACATGTTAATGTAAGTTGCAGAAGCTTTCATCACCTAAAAGGTACAATTGTAATTTTATTAGTTAAAAATGTATGCGTAAAGAATTCTTCATGCTATGTGTTAGTATTTTTTGTAATCTAAAATATCAACCGAGCATGACGAACCATCGATAGGTCACAAAATGTGGAAATTAAATCTTACGTTTGTAAAGCTGGGGATTGACAAATTCGCAAATTTTCCGGCTGATAGATAGACTGGATGTTGCGCGAACAAAATAATTAAGTGAAGATTCCGCATTTGTTTCACTGGTAAATTATACCATTCTAACTCGAACATATGTGTTCCTATACTTTCATACTGAAAATGTTAGGAATAGTATTATTAAATTTATGAAAACCTTTTTTCCATTTGTGGTAAAGGGAGATTAGTATTAAACGTCTTCAATTGAATGCATTTTATTTGCTTTACCTGCTCGGTTAGATGCTCTCCTAAGTAACAGAAGACGTAAAGATTGAAAGTGAACGATACTACAAACATGGAATATGTATAAAACGAAGCCATGTCGTTGTCGTTGAAATCCTAGATAAAATTAAAAATTGATTTAAAAAGTTTCATAGAAAATATGATGTTTCTTACCACAATCATGTAAAACCCGGCGAAGCAAATGTGAAAGACACTGCTTAAAAATTCCAGCAAGTAAATTTCGTTCATCATATCTTGCATTTTAAATGCAAGCCTGAAAAAATTGTTAATAATTTCCGAACTTTACTATTCTAAATGACAGTCATTGTTTTATTTTAACACAGCGTTAAGGCAATAATACATATAACTGGCTTAATAAGAAAACAGTAATGTATACTTTGAGTGCTATAGATTTGTATATATTTACGAACTTATTATATTTTATCAAAAATCAACGCATTTAAATATACATGAGAATATTAAAGTCATACTACTTTCATGCAAATTTTACAAAAGTTAAAAAATACCTTAAGGATCTCCAATGATGTTCTACAATTTCACCAAGTGATTTATTATTGAAATCATTGGCAAGTTCTCCAATCATTGAGGTTGTAATTAAACACTGGCTAGATATGTGAAGTATTCCTTGAATGGTTACATTGCAAACTCCAGAATTGATCAGGTAAATAGTGCCTGCGCCCATGCATTGAGCAAAATAAATATAGTCAAAATATTTCTTTTGCTAAAATTTTTAAAACACATTATACAGAAACCTATGAACAGATGTCGTCACTATGTTCTAGATTTCTTTTTTATTAAAACGAAACATTCAAAGAGTAGTTTTAGATGCTTACGTATGCGTCGAAAAACATGAAATATGCATCTAGTGGCAAATGGAAAAACGTGTCATTACCATTTACTATGTAAGGCTTCGTAGTAAGAGTCGTAAGACTGCAAAACAATGTTCCGCTCGTGAGCATACCACTGACACACAGTATCATAAGGAATCTGGCCAATTGAGCTTTCTCCATCATTATCTTTTTGTACGTTTCATCGGATGTTATGTGCCAATCCATTGCTATGTGTGTTAGATAAGAAGCAAACTGTCGACGGTTAATCACGAAAAGTGCGTACCTTAGAAAATTAAATGTCGCAAAAGAAACTGACCCTAACAACTTCATACGGGCCTGTGAAATTAAAGTTAGTGCTTCATTGATAGTTCCTGTAGTGCTTATAAATCATTGCGTTAATTGTTTTGTTAATAATATTGATCGAATTAATAAATACCTTCAAATTTTTAAGTACAAAAATAATGTACAAAACAGCAGGTACCGTTGTACCTATTTGTAAAAACAAACCAAAGGCAATTAAAATATCTCTTAAAGGCTTTGAGTAGAAACGAGAAGTGAAGGGCCAAACCCCCAAAGGTGTGAACATAAAACGCAGTATCTTAACAGCGAATTTAAAGTCTTTATTGATTAATACATCTCCGTTTTCCCTCATTACGGAATATTTTAAAAACTGGAACTACTGTTTAAAATTTTTTTCGTGAATTGAACATAAAATTTAATGAAAATTTGTTCTTTCAGGCCAATCTGAATTTTCCGTTTAGTTGAATGTTTATACAAACTCTAATGGGGATCCGAACGGATTAATTGTTCGAGAACGACTAACTGCCTTCTTCTGACTCCCTTTCCGTTCGAGTCATTATAGATGCAAAGTAGATAAATTGACGGACCATTATTGTAGTTGGCTTAATGAATAAGTATCTCCCATTGATTTGAGTGGTCGCGAGCAGGGTGAAGTTCCTTAGTTGCAGTTGGACTGCGATCGGGCGATGTTCATAGGAAAGTGGTGAACCTTTATATCTATATTGTGATAATGTTTAACAAGAACAGAACCAATCTATAATAAGCAGAACAAAAGACTGAAAAGTAAAAAGGCAAAAAATTAAGTTTACTCTTTAGTTAGTGTATATAATATATTAATTCAGCTAAAAAAATGAAAGATATGTATAAAAAAATGTCTTCAGATCATTGATAGTTGAAAACTTCGTTTTTCATGTTAACGTCAGTGTTCGAAACATGTTAATGTAAGTTGCAGAAGCTTTCATCACCTAAAAGGTACAATTGTAATTTTATTAGCTGAAAATGTTCGCACCGAACATGACAAATGAAGTAATTATTGATGTTATAACAAATTTCAATTGAATCTTACGTTTGTAAAGCTGGGTATTGACCAATTCACCAATTTTCCTGCTGACAGATAGACTGGACGTTGTGCGAACAAAATAAGGAAGTGAAGATGCCGCGTTTGTTTCACTGGTAAATTGTACCAGTCTAACGCGAATACTTGCGTACCTACGCTTTCATACTAAAATTTAATTAATCATATTATTTTCATCCATAACGTTTCCTGTTTGTGATTCTGAGTTTAGTATTGAACGACTACGAATGAATGCACTTTATTTATGTTACCTGCTCGGTCAGATGCTCTCCTAAGTAACAGAAGACGTAAATGTTAAAAGTGAACGATACTAAAAACATGGAATATGTATAAAACGAAGCCATGTCGTTGTTCTTGAAATCCTACATTTAAAAAAGATAAACTTTGAAGTTAAAATGATTAATTGGATTTAAAAAGTTTGATGGAAAGTATTATTTTGCTTACCATAATCATGTAGAACCCAACGAAGCAAATGTGAAACATGCTGCTTAGAAATTCAAGCAAGTATATTTCATTCATCATATCTTGCATTTTAAAGGCAAGCCTAAAACATTTTTAATAATTTTTACATTGATACAAATTATTATAATTTAAAAAAAATAATATATTCTCTGATTGCTACACAGACCTGTGTAGGTGTATGCACGAATATATAGTTCGTAACATTTGAAAGTACGTGCGTGAAAAATATTAAAAATAGTCTTAAGGGTTTCATACAAAATTGTAACAAAATTTAATACCTCAATGATCTCCATTGATGTTTGATAATATTGCCGAGTGATTTATTGTTGCAATCCCTGGCAAGATCTCTAATCATTGAGGTTGTAATTAAACACTGGCTGGAAATGTGCAGTATTCCTTGAATGGTTACATTACATACACCAGAATTTACCAGATAAAGACTGCCTGCGCTCATACATTGAGCAAAGTAAATATAGTCAAAATATTTCTTTTGCTAAAATTGTATAAAATAATTTAATGAATGCTTTGTTACTAAAACAGCACAATAAAAGAATCTTGCTTACGTATGCGTTGAAAAAAATGAAATAGGCATCTAGCGGAAGATGGTAGAAACTGTCATTTCCACTAACTATGTAAGGTCTAATCGCAAGAGTCATAACACTGCAAAATAGGACTCCACAGATGAGCATACCACCAACGCACAGCAACATAAGGAATCTGGCCATCTGAGCTTTTTCGATCATTATCTTTTTTTTCGTTTCGTCGGTTGTCATTTGCCAATCCGTCGCTATGTGCGTTAAATAAGAGGCCAACTGGCGACGGTTAATTACAAAAAGCGTATATCTTAGAAAATTTAATGTGGTAAAAGAAACTGAACCTAACAATTTCATGCGAGCCTGCGAATTTCAAGTTATTTTTTCACTATTAGTTTCCATAGTTGTTATAAATCATTTAATTAATGAGGAAACATTTTTATTTTAATAAATTTTAATCGAAATTATAATACCTTTAATGTGTTCAGTATAAAAATAATGTATAAAACTGCAGGTACCGTAATACCTACTTGTAAAAATGAACAAATAGCAATTAATGTAATCCTTAACGGGTTGGAATAAAAGCGAGAGGTGAAGGGCCAAATTCCTAGAGGTGTGAACATAAGTCGCAGAATCTGAACCGCGAATTTAAAGTCCTTATTGCTTAAAACGTCCTCTTTGCCACCCATCACGGATTATTTAAAAAATTTGAACTGTTTTGTAAGTTTTACCAATCGCAAATTTAAATTTAATTTTTTTAGCCAATCAAACATAAATTATCATTTGAAAATTTGTTCTCTTAGCAGAGTCCGACTTTTCTGTTCAGTTAAAAGTATAATCGAATTATCCCTAATGCGGATCCGAACAGATTAATAGTTCGAGAGCGACTGACTGCCTTCTTCTGACTCCCTTTCCGTTCGAGTCATTATAGATGCAAAGTAGATAAATTGACGACCATTACTATAGTTGGCTTGATGAATAAGTATCTTCCATTGATTTGAGTGTTCGTGAGCAGGGTGAAGTTCCTTAGTTTCAGTTGCAATGCGGTCGGGTGAAGTTCATAGAAAGATGATGAACATTTATATGGATATTTTGATAATGTGTAAAAAACGTAACAATCGATAATTAATTACAACTGAAATAACGAGTAATTTTTTAAAAGATGTGCTTGTAATATATTCAAATGCTATGAGTTTTGTTCGCTGATATTTTGTCATTTATAAGTTAACTGCTTATTATATGGAAAAACATTGATCGCAGAAAATATTTGGAAAATCTACTACAGAAAGACATAAGTAAGGTTTTTCATGTATCATATTATTGTTTATGTTTTAAATTTACCGATGTAAAAAAGTGTTATATTTTATAAAGAGCAAGCACAATGTAATTTGTGCATATTCTTTAAAGTTCGTTTACGTAACAAAGGCAAAAATGTTTAACGCAAATGATGATGAACTCGATAAGAGAAAAAAGGCATTTTGTTCATAGTCCTACTTGTTTAAGAAGTAAAAAATTATACTCTACGTCTTATTTTACTTTTATGAAACTGTGTTTCTTAAAGTAAAATGCAACAGGAGATAAGTCTAATTACAATAATAATGCAGACGTTATAATTTTTTGATTTCATTATACTTCGTTTAGTTCTATAACAATATAACAATATGAAGGAATGCTAGTATATACTATAAGATGTTTTTAAAGTTGGTATAAGTCCGTCCATTCCGCTTTCACGTTTGTGTAAGTGTTCGGAACATATTTAGATATGTTGCGGCACCTTTCATGACCTAAAATCCAATGCTTTAATAATTACGATTAAGTTAAGTTATTGTTAGATATAGAATTCTTACATTTGTGAAGCTAGGTATAGAAAAATTCACTATTTTTCCGGCCGACATGTAGACTGGACGTTGCGCAAAAAGAATAATCAAATGCAGACTTCGTACTTGCGACGCTGTCAAGTTGTACCATTCCAAGGAAAACGCTTCTTCGCCAACACTTTCATACTAAAAATGTGCAAAATGAGAGTTACATTTCTGCGCATTAGGTTCTCATTACAAAGTAAATTACGTTTGCTTTACCTGCTCGGTCAAATGTTCTCCTAGGTAACAGAAGACATATATGCTATAAGTGAACGCTACCAGAAACATGCAATACGCGAAAAAAGAGACAACGTTATTATTCTTCATATCCTGTAGTGAATATTTATTTTAGAATTTTAGTTGGATAATTTCAAAATTTAACTGAACTTATGAGTTGATTGGCTTACCAGAATTAAGTAGTATCCAACAAAGCAGATGAGAAAGGTGCTGCTAAGAAATTCTAGCAAATAGATTTTGCTCATCATTTCTTGCATATTAGAAACATGCCTAAATGATTAAGAGTTGGTTTAGAGGGAATTGAATTAAACTTAATGATAAATCCTAACCCTGAACTTAAACCTAAACTAAATCAAAGCCTATCGTAATAACCTAGGTTTACTAAATTTTGATTGTGTTCAATGACAAATATAGCCAATATACGAAGAGTTTGATAGTTTTAAGGATATTTTGGATTTACCTTAAAGATCTCGATTGATACTTGATAATTGTCCCTACCAAATCGTTATTAAAATCCTTATTAAGTTCTCTGATCATGGAAGTTATAATAGAACACTGACTGGAAATATGAAGTATTCCTTGAATATTTATATTGCAAATGCCAGACGTCAAAACATAAACACTGCCTGTTCCCATACATTGAGCAATGTAAACAAAAGGGAATAACTTTTTTTGCTGAAATTTGGTAAAATCCCTCGTTACAGTTAGTAGTCAGATACTTTATGAATCACATCGAAAGATTAATTTGAAACTTTATCTACAGATTTATTCGAGAATCGATAAAAAATTAGTTCTTTGAAGTCATGCTTACGTATACAGTGAAATAAATGAAATGGGCATCAAGGGGGAGGTGGAAAAAGCTTTCATTTCCAACCACCATGTAAGGTTTCGCGGTGAGCGTCGCAACAGTACAAAAAAAAGTTCCACTTGATATCATGACGCCCGCAGTCAAAATCATGAAGAATTTGGCTGTTCGTGATTTCTCTACCATTATTTTTCTAATGGTCTCATCGGTGTTCTCTTGCCAATCCATTGCCATATGAGTCAGGTACTCGGCGAATTCCTTGTTGTTAATCACCAAAAGCATGTACTTTAAAAAATTGACAAATATAAAGAAAGCTGATCCCATCAACTTCATACGGTCCTACAAAATTAAAGTTATATTATATCATAAAAAAATTCACAAAAAGCAAATCTATAACGTGCTGCAAATTATACAGAGTAACAATAATTAAGCTTTATTTTATATTTACTAAAAAAACTAATTTAAATTTGTGCAATGATAGACATCAGTCGCTTCCAACGAATACCTGGCAGCGCGGAGGGTTAAGTGCAATAACAATTTGCTTTGAGAATGTAACCGCGTAGCTAAGTAGAGTGGAGGATTATTTGACGAGACTGCAAAACTTAAAATGCCAATCATATAAATGCAAATGTAAAAATTACCTTTAATGTTTCTATAATATAAAAGCAGAATAAAAATGCGGGTATCGTAATAAAAAGCTGTAGAAATGAAAACATTATAATTAATGTTACTCTCAAAAATGTTGAATAAAATCGAGTCGTGAACGGCCAAATTCCTAAAATTGAGAACATATATCGCAATATTTTAACGGAGTACATATAATTCCTGTTGCTTAAAATATCCTCTACTTTCTCATTCGTGGACATTTTTAAAAATCTATTATTACTATGTAGTTTTATTTAAAAAATATTCAATTAATTTAACTCGCATCAAATTAACAGAAAATTTTCTTCTTTTTAGATAATTGGAGTCCACTGAATTCAACGGGGGAGTCAGTAATATTATCACACGGCAGTAGTTCGAGCAGGACTGACTGCCTCTTTCAACTGAACTATCCGTGCAACTCATTACCGATGTAAAGTACATAAAGTGGAAATCATTATGGCAGTGGACTTAATGAACAGGCATTAGTCATTGATTCACGTCTATACTGAGCACCGCGCGCACTTCAGTCGCCGTTGGGAAGTAGTGGCGTACTAAAGTGGATGAATCGTGAGTACCTTTATACACAAATGGTAAATTAAAAGTTACCGATTTTTTAACAAGTTTAGTCAAATGTTTAATCTGCCCCAAAATGCGAGTTATAGTAGTTACTTCTGCTATTTGTAGTATACTGGAAAAAAAAGAAGGTAATGTAATCAATGTACCTCTCGTTACGTATCCTTGTAGCTTTCATTCCAGACACTTTTTGCATTGCGGTTACTCTATTTATTAATATTTAAAAATATGCGTCGCATTTTTTATATTTAGATGTACTACTAAGATACTATCGCATGCTAGTATTACTGAGTTTTCAAAGGAGAATGTCCACAAAGTCCATAGAAAATGTGTAAAATTAATTTCCAATTTTTACAGTAGGATGCAATAATTTAGAGAAAAGCAACACTCTAAAAATTAATTACAATAATTCTACCTGCATCAATCTGTTTCTATTTCTATTATGTTTTAAATCGAATCAAGTTAGTTGGAGGACTTGAGGCTTTCATATTATTTGGTTTCGTTCCAATTCTATATCCGTTTAAGCAGACGATGCAACATAGTGATTGACCCTAACCATAACCCTGCTATGACAGTGATCGACCCCCGTTTCCTTAACGAAATGGGGTCAATCACTATCATTGTGGTCAATGACTGTAGGGGGGTCAACAACTATACCCTTTACCCCCATTACTCCAAAAATTTAATTTTATTCAAAAAATTTTTATTTAAAATTTATCTCCTTAAAAGTAAATTAAGTCTTTAAGCTTAAATAGATAAATCTGCATAACAAAATAAAAGCATCATTTTTTAGTGGCGTTTCATTAAAAATATGTTATGCAACATTATATAGATAAAGATTTTTTTTATTGCAGTTATTATCTTTCCAATCTAAATAAATTCAAAGCAAACCATGCTTGATTTATATCAGACTATAAAACACTTCAATTGAATGAGAGCATTACTGTAATGTAAGACAAGGTTGTTTTGGTAATCTGAAAAAAGAAAGAGGGTAAAATATATTTAGGTACTGTATTGATTATTAACAAAACTTAAGAGAATATTATTTACAGCTCCAAAATTTTCGAAATTCATGATATAAACTCCGCCAGCTGTCAGGAAGCACGGTTTGATAGTTCGCATCATTATGATCTTTATCAGTGTGGTGGATTTATTTGATAAATTGTACCATTTGGTAGCGTACCTAAAATTGGCGATAGAGATATTGTATTAGACGGCCAGCTATAAAATTAAACGAATATATATTACGTGGATGAAAATAAGTCTTCGCTTTCTTGTAATATCAATTGCCCTGGCCAGCTGATGAAAAATACATGGATTAATGCACCTGCTGTAAATAAAGTCAGCCTAATGACATCTAACATTTTATCCGTATTACTAACAATCTGCAATTTATATTAAAAATTAAAAAAGAATAAATAGTCGATTTATCAAGAGGCGCGGTTAGCGCGTATGTATATCTATATATATGTATATGTATATATACAGATATACTCGCGGCCTTCAGCGTGTCGGTCTGTCGTTCGCCGACTCGCCGCGCAGCAAAGACTGATTTCAGTAATTTCTTTAGTTAAATTTCAAAAAGACTATACCTAGGTGGTTCAGTGTACATAGTGAAAATTATAGTGAACAGATTTTGTGTAAATTTACAACTATGTTTATAAGATTATAAAGCTTTTCTTACAACAAGGGGTGCTAAACTAAGAAAAACCACAGAAGAACCGACGAATACAAGGAACGGTTTTTGATAGGTGGACTCGATCAGATCGACGAACCTTAAAAATTATACGATTTGAAATCTCTTTTTATTATTTTCTGTTTATCGAATACT